>JBAIZL010000006.1:87624545-87709545 GCA_036971475.1 Prosapia bicincta | reverse complement strand
CAATAAATCCCGTATCAGAGACCCTACCATGGGCAATGTGAAGCATTCCCGTTATGCTAAAACGTAACGATAATCAGGTTTTCTTTTAAAATTTAAATAATGGTAAAACATGCAGAGGATTCATTAAAGTATTCAGAACCTTTAAGGCAAGATTGGTATATATTATGCGTATATTAATAATATTTGAGATATTTAAAAAGATCAAAGTATATCTTTAAGGCATCACTGATCTCTTTATATATATAATATTTCAGATATTCAAGTCTCTCAGAAAATATCTTCAAGGGGAGGCCGCTGTTTATGTGTATAGTATTTGAAATGAACACTCTTCCGCTTAAAATGGTCAGAAATTATCCTCAGCCTAGATGGATTCCTTTAAGGGTATTCGCCAATGATATTGCTAATTTGTTAATTATGTATATATATGCTGTAACAATTTTTTTGTTGCGTTTTTTTACAGATATTATTTAATTTCATTTTCCTCAGGAACTAATGGACCATATTTAACAATCTAGGTATCATTTTATAGATGAATAAATGCTTTAAATATTCTGATATATTTATTAACCTAAGTTGAAAACATTTTTTTGGCAAAGATTTCTGCTCCAAAAACTATAAAAGACTTTGTACGGGTTAAAAAAAATAAAAACCTATGTACTAAAAAGATTTATCATAAATCTGCCAGAATATTTAGGTTACCTTACTAAGATAATGCGGTAAAATTTTAGTAACCTCTCTACTGTAAGTTAACCGAGGATATCGTTTGTAGCCTGGAGAAGGCTCACTTTCGGATGGACGATGAAAGTACATACGTAAATTTCACTTTACATTCATGGAAATTGGGTTGTGGACATATTACTTTTACTGTAATTTATTGTTTCATTGTGTAAACAAATCAAATATTAGTTGTATTACATTTTTTTAAATATAATTAGGAAATATAAAAACGTTTTGGAGTGAAAGATCTTTAGCATTCTCCAACTTCTGCTATTATTGTTTCCTATTCGGACATTTATGCTTGTCTGAGTTTCCTCCTGTATTCAAAATATTGTTTTTTTCATCCTTTACCTAAGCGTGACCATGTGTGATCAAACCTTCTTGTAACGTTAGCCGAATGTATGCCTGGGCTAATCCCCCAAACGCATTAGTAAAGCCAGTATTATACTGACAAATGGCCTCACATATACCAACTTCAAGTTTTCTTCTTGAGGAAAACAGAGTCTATAAGTTTTGGTCCAAATAACCCCTCATTTGAGATTTGCGTCTTTCCTGAAAGAGATCTCTTCAGTGAAGCATCCGAAGCCAGTCGTTGGTAAAGTGGCATGATTATTCAAACACTTTATCTGTTTTGGAGTCTTATTCATTTGTTGACGAGATCCAGGTGTTTCATTTTTTGCGAGGGCTCAAACTGAATCATGGTAAGGTTTCCCTGTCAGGCACGTTTTCTGTCGGTGTTTCTCATCAGCAGAGTTGCAAAAATTGCATTCTTCATGCCTTTGACATTCCCTAAGTAGCTTCTTGGGGCATAAACGTCTGTGGAATCATGGTAAGGTTTCCCCTGTCAAGCACGTTTTCTGTTGGCGTTTCTAGTCAGCAGAGTTGCAAACATTGCACTCTTCATGCGTTTGACATTCCCTAAGTTTCATCTTGGAGCATAGAATTCTGTGGAATCAAGGTAAGGTTTCCCCTGTCAGGCACGTTTTCTGTTGGTGTTTCTCATCAGCAGAGTTGCAAAAATTGCATTCTTCATGCCTTTGACATTCCCTAAGTAGCTTCTTGGGGCATAAACGTCTGTGGAATCATGGTAAGGTTTCCCCTGTCAAGCACGTTTTCTGTTGGCGTTTCTGGTCAGCAGAGTTGCAAACATTGCACTCTTCATGCGTTTGACATTCCCTAAGTTTCTTCTTGGAGCATAGAATTCTGTGGAATCAAGGTAAGGTTTCCCCTGTCAGGCACGTTTTCTGTTGGTGTTTCTCATCAGCAGAGTTGCAAAAAATTGCATTCTTCATGCCTTTGACATTCCCTAAGTAGCTTCTTGGGGCATAAACGTCTGTGGAATCATGGTAAGGTTTCCCCTGTCAAGCACGTTTTCTGTTGACGTTTCTGGTCACCAGAGTTGCAAACATTGCACTCTTCATGCGTTTGACATTCCCTAAGTTTCTTCTTGGAGCATAGACTTGTGTGGAATCATGGTAAGGTTTCCCCTGTCAGGCACGTTTTCTGTCGGTGTTTCTCATCAGCAGAGTTGCAAAAATTGCATTCTTCATGCCTTTGACATTCCCTAAGTAGCTTCTTGGGGCATAAACGTCTGTGGAATCATGGTAAGGTTTCCCCTGTCAAGCACGTTTTCTGTTGGCGTTTCTGGTCAGCAGAGTTGCAAACATTGCACTCTTCATGCGTTTGACATTCCCTAAGTTTCATCTTGGAGCATAGAATTCTGTGGAATCATGGTAAGGTTTCCCCTGTCAGGCACGTTTTCTGTTGGTGTTTCTCATCAGCAGAGTTGCAAAAATTGCATTCTTCATGCCTTTGACATTCCCTAAGTAGCTTCTTGGGGCATAAACGTCTGTGGAATCATGGTAAGGTTTCCCCTGTCAAGCACGTTTTCTGTTGACGTTTCTGGTCACCAGAGTTGCAAACATTGCACTCTTCATGCGTTTGACATTCCCTAAGTTTGTTCTTGGAGCATAGACTTGTGTGGAATCATGGTAAGGTTTCCCCTGTCAGGCACGTTTTCTGTTGGTGTTTCTCATCAGCAGAGTTGCAAACATTGAATTTTTCATGCCTTTGACAATCCCTAAGTTGCTTCTTGGGGTATAGAATTCTGTGGAATCATGGTAAGGTTTCCCCTGTCAAGCACGTTTTCTGTTGGCGTTTCTGGTCAGCAGAGTTGCAAACATTGCACTCTTCATGCGTTTGACATTCCCTAAGTTTCATCTTGGAGCATAGAATTCTGTGGAATCAAGGTAAGGTTTCCCCTGTCAGGCACGTTTTCTGTTGGTGTTTCTCATCAGCAGAGTTGCAAAAATTGCATTCTTCATGCCTTTGACATTCCCTAAGTAGCTTCTTGGGGCATAAACGTCTGTGGAATCATGGTAAGGTTTCCCCTGTCAAGCACGTTTTCTGTTGACGTTTCTGGTCACCAGAGTTGCAAACATTGCACTCTTCATGCGTTTGACATTCCCTAAGTTTCTTCTTGGAGCATAGACTTGTGTGGAATCATGGTAAGGTTTCCCCTGTCAGGCACGTTTTCTGTTGACGTTTCTGGTCACCAGAGTTGCAAACATTGCACTCTTCATGCCTTTGACATTCCCTAAGTAGCTTCTTGGAGCATAGACGTCTGTGGAATCATGGTAAGGTTTCCCCTGTCAGGCACGTTTTCTGTAGGTGTTTCTCATCAGCAGAGTTGCAAACATTGCACTCTTCATGCCTCTGACATTCCCTAATGTGCTTCTTGGAGCATAGACGTCTGTGGAATCATTGTAAGGTTTCCCCTGTCAGGCACGTTTTCTGTTGGTGTTTCTCATCAGCAGAGTTGCAAAAATTGCATTCTTCATGCCTTTGACATTCCCTAAGTAGCTTCTTGGGGCATAAATGTCTGTGGAATCATGGTAAGGTTTCTCCTGTCAAGCACGTTTTCTGTTGACGTTTCTGGTCACCAGAGTTGCAAACATTGCACTCTTCATGCGTTTGACATTCCCTAAGTTTCTTCTTGGAGCATAGACGTCTGTGGAATCATGGTAAGGTTTCCCCTGTCAGGCACGTTTACTGTTGACGTTTCTGGTCACCAGAGTTGCAAACATTGCACTCTTCATGCGTTTGACATTCCCTAAGTTTCTTCTTGGAGCATAAACGTCTGTGGAATCATGGTAAGGTTTCTCCTGTCAAGCACGTTTTCTGTTGACGTTTCTGGTCACCAGAGTTGCAAACATTGCACTCTTCATGCGTTTGACATACCCTAAGTTTCTTCTTGGAGCATAGACGTCTGTGGAATCATGGTAAGGTTTCCCCTGTCAGGCACGTTTACTGTTGACGTTTCTGGTCACCAGAGTTGCAAACATTGAATTCTTCATGCCTTTGACATTCCCTAAGTAGCTTCTTGGGGCATAAACGTCTGTGGAATCATGGTAAGGTTTCCCCTGTCAAGCACGTTTTCTGTTGACGTTTCTGGTCACCAGAGTTGCAAACATTGCACTCTTCATGCCTCTGACATTCCCTAATGTGCTTCTTGGAGCATAGACGTCTGTGGAATCATGGTAAGGTTTCCCCTGTCAGGCACGTTTTCTGTTGGTGTTTCTCATCAGCAGAGTTGCAAAAATTGCATTCTTCATGCCTTTGACATTCCCTAAGTAGCTTCTTGGGGCATAAACGTCTGTGGAATCATGGTAAGGTTTCCCCTGTCAAGCACGTTTTCTGTTGACGTTTCTGGTCACCAGAGTTGCAAACATTGCACTCTTCATGCCTCTGACATTCCCTAATGTGCTTCTTGGAGCATAGACGTCTGTGGAATCATGGTAAGGTTTCCCCTGTCAGGCACGTTTACTGTTGACGTTTCTGGTCACCAGAGTTGCAAACATTGCACTCTTCATGCGTTTGACATTCCCTAAGTTTCTTCTTGGAGCATAAACGTCTGTGGAGTCATGGTAAGGTTTCCCCTGTCAAGCACGTTTTCTGTTGACGTTTCTGGTCACCAGAGTTGCAAACATTGCACTCTTCATGCGTTTGACATTCCCTAAGTTTCTTCTTGGAGCATAGACGTCTGTGGAATCATTGTAAGGTTTCCCCTGTCAGGCACGTTTTCTGTTGGTGTTTCTTATCAGCAGAGTTGCAAACATTGCATTCTTCTTGCCTTTGGCATTCCCTAAGTTGCGTCTTGGGGCATAGACTTCTGTGGAATCATGGTAAGGTTTCCCCGGTCAGGCACGTTTTCTGTTGGTGTTTCTTATCAGCAGAGTTGCAAACATTGCATTCTTCCTGCCTTTGGCATTCCCTAAGTTGCGTCTTGGGGCATAGACTTCTGTGGAATCATGGTAACGTTTTCCCCTGTCAAGCACGTTTTCTGTTGGCGTTTCTCATCAGCAGAGTTGCAAACTTTACATTCTTCGTTTTTTCATTCCCTAAGTTGCTTCTTGGAGCATAGACGTCTGTGGAATCATGGTAAGGTTTCCCCTGTCAGGCACGTTTACTGTTGGTGTTTCTCATCAGCAGTGTTGCAAACATTGCACTCTTCATGCCTCTGACATTCCCTAGCTTGCGTCTTGGGGCATAGACTTCTGTGGAATCATGGTAAGGTTTCCCCTGTCAAGCACGTTTTCTGTTGGCGTTTCTCATCAGCAGAGTTGCAAACATTGCATTCTTCATGGCTTTGAAATTCCCTAAGTTGCTTCTTGGGGCATAGATTTCTATGGAATCATAGTAAGGTTTCCCCTGTCAGGCACGTTTTCTGTTGGTGTTTCTCATCAGCAGAGTTGCAAACATTACATTCTTTATGCCTTTGACATTCCCAAAGTTGATTCTTGGGGCATAGACGTATGTGCAATCACAGTAAGTTTTCCCCAGAAAGTCATGTTTTCTGTTTTCGTTCCTTTTCAGCAGAGTTGCAAACATTGCATTCTTCATGGCTTTGAAATTCCCTAAGTTGCTTCTTGGGGCATAGATTTCTGTGGAATCATAGTAAGGTTTCCCCTGTCAGGCACGTTTTCTGTTGGCGTTTCTCATCAGCAGAGTTGCAAACTTTACATTCTTCATGTTTTTTCATTCCCTAAGTTGCTTCTTGGGATATAGACTTCTGTGGAATCATGGTAACGTTTTCCCGGTCAGGCACGTTTCTGTTGGCGTTTCTCATCAGCAGAGTTGCAAACTTTGCATTCTTCATGTCTTTGACATTCCCTAAGTTGCGTCTTGCGCAAGTCTAACGGGTGACTATATCACCAGTTGTATCAATGAAGATTTATGTCACCAGTTGTCTCTGTACGATTTCATGTCGCCAGTTGTATCTCTGTATTTTGAGGACGCCAGTTGTGTTTGTGTGTGTGTTTTTGTCTCTGTTTTTTCATGACTCTAGTCGTATCTACGATTTCATGACTTCAAATGTATCTGTATGGTTGTTTGTCGCCATTTCTATCACAGTATTTCACATCGCTAGTTGTCCTTGGGTGACTATATCACCAGTTGTATCAATGAAGATTTATGTCACCAGTTGTCTCTGTACGATTTCATGTCGCCAGTTGTATCTGTGTATTTTGAGGACGCCAGTTGTGTTTGTGTGTGTGTTTTTGTCTCTGTTTTTTCATGACTCTAGTCGTATCTACGATTTCATGACTTCAAATGTATCTGTATGGTTGTTTGTCGCCATTTCTATCACAGTATTTCACATCGCTAGTTGTAATTGGGTGACTATATCACCAGTTGTATCAATGAAGATTTATGTCACCAGTTGTCTCTGTACGATTTCATGTCGCCAGTTGTATCTGTGTAGTTTTGTCACAAGTTATATCTGTGCGATTTCATGTCGCCAGTTGTCTTTGGGCCACTTTATGTCACCAGCTGTATCTGTGTGATTTTATGTCACCAGTTCTCTCTGTACGATTTCATGTCGCCAGTTGTATCTGTGCGATTTCATGTCGCCAGTTGTCTTTGGGTCACTTTATGTCGCCAGTTGTATCAGTGAGGTTTTATGTCGCCAGTTTTATTTGTGTGATTTTATGTCATCAGTTGTCTCTGTACGATTTCATGTCGTTGTTGTATATGCGTGGTTTTATGCCGCCAGTTGTATCTGTGTTCTTTCATGTTGATAGTTGTTTTTGTGTGGATTTATGTCGCCAAATGTATCTGTGTTGTTTTATGTCGACAGTTGTATATGTGTGGTTTGTTGACGCCAGTTGTCTCTGTGTAATTTTATGTCACCAGTTGATTCTGTGTGATTTTATGTCTCTAGTTGTGGCCCGAAGATTTTATGTCGCCAGATATATCTGTGTGGTTTAATGGCACCAGTTGTCATTGTGTGATATTATGTCACCATTTGTATTTGTGGTGATTATTAACACCAGTTGTCTGTGTGTGATTGTATGTCGCCAGTTGTATCTCTGCTGTTTATTGTCATTAATTGTTTCTGTGTGATTTTATGTCGCCAGTTGCATCTGTGTGGTTTCATGACGCCAGTTGTATTTGTGCGGTTTTTAAGTCGTTAGGGTTATTTGTGTGGCTTGATGACGCCAGTTTTTTCTGTGCAATTTTATGTCACTAGTTATATATGTATGGTTTGATGTCGCCATTTCTTTATCTTTAATATTGTTTTTTTCAGGCGAAAAACCAGTCATGGTTATCATCGCCAAACTAAAATGTTATTTAAAAAAAGTAAATTTAGAATAAGACGAATAACTATAATAAAACAAAATAAAATAAATGATTACAACTAATTTTAATTACCTAAATAGGTTAAAATTTAAATTACCGAGATTTTATATATTGTTATATAGATATATATATATATTGAGGTGGCGTAAGAAAGCGATGACACGTTCGATAACCGTGAAATCGTTCCTTAAAACCACCTACATCGAAGATCGTAACGTAAATACAAATCGGTCAACTCATCACAATCAAGCATGTGCTTGATTGTCATGGTACTTCCACAAAGCTGGCATAGTGGTGGATCGTCATGTCGCATCAACCATCCATGCGTTAACAAAGAGTGGCTGATGCGAAGTCGAGTTACCACCTTTCCCTCCCAGAACAGATGACCACCATGGCTGGATGGTATCCTTGATGTCCCTTAGCTTGTTTCCATTTACATTTTGCCATTCTTCATTCCAAACAGAGAATAGTGTCGTTTTAACATTACATACAAAGTCTGATGACATCACACGCTGTGTCGATGGCACCATACTTGTCGCTAATTTAGTCACCTAGTGATGGTGAGTTCGTTGAATCTGCAAAAACTCCTGACGATAAATAACGTCAGGAGTATTGTGTTTTAGGTACCTGGACAATGTGAAGTCAAAATTTTGCATTCGTATTGTCCATGGAGGGATGTAGCATGATGTTCGTTCGAATATCGGTGGATGTTCCAAATTTAGGTTCCTAAAAATGCGCAACGTTCTTATTCCGAAGGGAGCAGTCGAACGTTGTCGCCCATCGTAACAATCCTCGAGGTAGTTATCAAAAACTGCTTTGACGTCGCATTGAGAGAGATGGTTCCCCAGCTTCAACGAGCAGGCTGGAGACTGGGCTTGAACTAAAAGCACCAGTGATGTAATGAATCAAGGAGTATCAGAACCGTAAGTCTAGCAGATGAATAGGCTATACAGCCGTGCGACTAGCTTTTGCACTGACTTCGTGCACCAAGCTTTTTAGTTGAGGGACCTGGAGCAGGAAGTGGGTCAACTCTTTTGCTATTTGGTGCAGAATCAGCTGTACAGGCAGTCTAGGTTACAAGAGCTAGTAGCTGGTGAACTTGCTGAGTAAGACCTTCTATTTTCTTGCTAAGCTTGGTGCAGAGTCAGCTGTACAGGCAGTCTAGGTTACAAGAGCTAGTAGCTGGTGAACTTGCTGGTATGGCCTTCTATTTTCTTGCTAAGCTTGGTGCAGAGTCAGCTGTACAGGCAGTCTAGGTTACAAGAGCTAGTAGCTGGTGAACTTGCTGAGTAAGACCTTCTATTTTCTTGCTAAGCTTAATGCAGAGTCAGCAGTACAGGCAGTCTAGGTTACAAGAGCTAGTAGCTGGTGAACTTGCTGAGTAAGACCTTCTATTTTCTTGCTAAGCTTGGTGCAGAGTCAGCTGTACAGGCAGTCTAGGTTACAAGAGCTAGTAACTGGTGAACTTGCTGAGTAAGACCTTCTATTTTCTTGCTAAGCTTGGTGCAGAGTCAGCTGTACAGGCAGTCTAGGTTACAAGAGCTAGTAGCTGGTGAACTTGCTGAGTAAGACCTTCTATTTTCTTGCTAAGCTTGGTGCAGAATCAGCTGTACAGGCAGTCTAGGTTACAAGAGCTAGTAGCTGGTGAACTTGCTGAGTAAGACCTTCTATTTTCTTGCTAAGCTTGGTGCAGAATCAGCTGTACAGGCAGTATAGGTTACAAGAGCTAGTAGCTGGTGAACTTGCTGAGTAAGACCTTCTATTTTCTTGCTAAGCTTGGTGCAGAGTCAGCTGTACAGGCAGTCTAGGTTACAAGAGCTAGTAGCTGGTGAACTTGCTGAGTAAGACCTTCTATTTTCTTGCTAAGCTTGGTGTAGAGTCAGCTGTACAGGCAGTCTAGGTTACAAGAGCTAGTAGCTGGTGAACTTGCTGAGTAAGACCTTCTATTTTCTTGCTAAGCTTGGTGCAGAATCAGCTGTACAGGCAGTCTAGGTTACAAGAGCTAGTAGCTGGTGAACTTGCTGAGTAAGACCTTCTATTTCTTGCTAAGCTTGGTGCAGAGTCAGCTGTACAGGCAGTCTAGGTTACAAGAGCTAGTAGCTGGTGAACTTGCTGAGTAAGACCTTCTATTTTCTTGCTAAGCTTCGTGCAGAATCAGCTGTACAGGCAGTCTAGGTTACAAGAGCTAGTAGCTGGTGAACTTGCTGAGTAAGACCTTCTATTTTCTTGCTAAGCTTGGTGCAGAGTCAGCTGTACAGGCAGTCTAGGTTACAAGAGCTAGTAGCTGGTGAACTTGCTGAGTAAGACCTTCTATTTTCTTGCTAAGCTTGGTGTAGAATCAGCTGTACAGGCAGTCTAGGTTACAAGAGCTAGTAGCTGGTGAACTTGCTGAGTAAGACCTTCTATTTTCTTGCTAAGCTTGGTGCAGAGTCAGCTGTACAGGTTGTCTAGGTTACAAGAGCTAGTAGCTGGTGAACTTGCTGAGTAAGACCTTCTATTTTCTTGCTAAGCTTGGTGCAGAGTCAGCTGTACAGGCAGTCTAGGTTACAAGAGCTAGTAGCTGGTGAACTTGCTGGTATGGCCTTCTATTTTCTTGCTAAGCTTGGTGCAGAGTCAGCTGTACAGGCAGTCTAGGTTACAAGAGCTAGTAGCTGGTGAACGTGCTGAGTAAGACCTTCTATTTTCTTGCTAAGCTTGGTGCAGAGTCAGCTGTACAGGCAGTCTAGGTTACAAGAGCTAGTAGCTGGTGAACTTGCTGAGTAAGACCTTCTATTTTCTTGCTAAGCTTGGTGCAGAGTCAGCTGTACAGGCAGTCTAGGTTACAAGAGCTAGTAACTGGTGAACTTGCTGAGTAAGACCTTCTATTTTCTTGCTAAGCTTGGTGCAGAGTCAGCTGTACAGACAGTCTAGGTTACAAGAGCTAGTAGCTGGTGAACTTGCTGAGTAAGACCTTCTATTTTCTTGCTAAGCTTGGTGCAGAGTCAGCTGTACAGGCAGTCTAGGTTACAAGAGCTAGTAGCTGGTGAACTTGCTGAGTAAGACCTTCTATTTTCTTGCTAAGCTTGGTGCAGAGTCAGCTGTACAGGCAGTCTAGGTTACAAGAGCTAGTAGCTGGTGAACTTGCTGAGTAAGACCTTCTATTTTCTTGCTAAGCTTGGTGCAGAGTCAGCTGTACAGACAGTCTAGGTTACAAGAGCTAGTAACTGGTGAACTTGCTGAGTAAGACCTTCTATTTTCTTGCTAAGCTTGGTGCAGAGTCAGCTGTACAGGCAGTCTAGGTTACAAGAGCTAGTAGCTGGTGAACTTGCTGAGTAAGACCTTCTATTTTCTTGCTAAGCTTGGTGCAGAGTCAGCTGTACAGGCAGTCTAGGTTACAAGAGCAAGTAGCTGGTGAACTTGCTGAGTAAGACCTTCAATTTTCTTGCTAAGCTTGGTGCAGAGTCAGCTGTACAGGCAGTCTAGGTTACAAGAGCTAGTAGCTGGTGAACTTGCTGAGTAAGACCTTCTATTTTCTTGCTAAGCTTGGTGCAGAGTCAGCTGTACAGGCAGTCTAGGTTACAAGAGCTAGTAGCTGGTGAACTTGCTGAGTAAGACCTTCTATTTTCTTGCTAAGCTTCGTGCAGAATCAGCTGTACAGGCAGTCTAGGTTACAAGAGCTAGTAGCTGGTGAACTTGCTGAGTAAGACCTTCTATTTTCTTGCTAAGCTTGGTCCAGAGTCAGCTGTACAGGCAGTCTAGGTTACAAGAGCTAGTAGCTGGTGAACTTGCTGAGTAAGACCTTCTATTTTCTTCCTAAGCTTGGTGCAGAGTCAGCTGTACAGGTTGTCTAGGTTACAAGAGCTAGTAGCTGGTGAACTTGCTGAGTAAGACCTTCTATTTTCTTGCTAAGCTTGGTGCAGAATCAGCTGTACAGGCAGTCTAGGTTACAAGAGCTAGTAACTGGTGAACTTGCTGAGTAAGGTCTTCTATTTTCTTGCTAAGCTTGGTGCAGAGTCAGCTGTACAGGTTGTCTAGGTTACAAGAGCTAGTAGCTGGTGAACTTGCTGAGTAAGACCTTCTATTTTCTTGCTAAGCTTGGTGCAGAGTCAGCTGTACAGACAGTCTAGGTTACAAGAGCTAGTAGCTGGTGAACTTGCTGAGTAAGACCTTCTATTTTCTTGCTAAGCTTGGTGCAGAGTCAGCTCTACAGGCAGTCTAGGTTACAAGAGCTAGTAGCTGGTGAACTTGCTGAGTAAGACCTTCTATTTTCATGCTAAGCTTGGTGCAGAATCAGCTGTACAGGCAGTCTAGGTTACAAGAGCTAGTAGCTGGTGAACTTGCTGAGTAAGACCTTCTATTTTCTTGCTAAGCTTGGTGCAGAGTCAGCTGTACAGGCAGTCTAGGTTACAAGAGCTAGTAGCTGGTGAACGTGCTGAGTAAGACCTTCTATTTTCTTGCTAAGCTTCGTGCAGAATCAGCTGTACAGGCAGTCTAGGTTACAAGAGCTAGTAGCTGGTGAACTTGCTGAGTAAGACTTTCTATTTTCTTGCTAAGATTGGTGCAGAGTCAGCTGTACAGACAGTCTAGGTTACAAGAGCTAGTAGCTGGTGAACTTGCTGAGTAAGACCTTCTATTTTCTTGCTAAGCTTGGTGCAGAGTCAGCTGTACAGGCAGGCTAGGTTACAAGAGCTAGTAGCTGGTGAACTTGCTGAGTAACACCTTCTATTTCTTGCTAAGCTTGGTGCAGAGTCAGCTGTACAGGCAGTCTAGGTTACAAGAGCTAGTAGCTGGTGAACTTGCTGAGTAAGACCTTCTATTTTCTTGCTAAGTTTGGTGCAGAGTCAGCTGTACGGGCAGTCTAGGTTACAAGAGCTAGTAGCTGGTGAACTTGCTGAGTAAGACCTTCTATTTTCTTGCTAAGCTTGGTGCAGAGTCAGCTGTACAGGCAGTCTAGGTTACAAGAGCTAGTAGCTGGTGAACTTGCTGAGTAAGACCTTCTATTTTCTTGCTAAGCTTGGTGCAGAGTCAGCTGTACAGGCAGTCTAGGTTACAAGAGCTAGTAGCTGGTGAACTTGCTGAGTAAGACCTTCTATTTTCTTGCTAAGCTTCGTGCAGAATCAGCTGTACAGGCAGTCTAGGTTACAAGAGCTAGTAGCTGGTAAACTTGCTGAGTAAGACCTTCTATTTTCTTGCTAAGCTTGGTGCAGAGTCAGCTGTACAGGCAGTCTAGGTTACAAGAGCTAGTAGCTGGTGAACTTGCTGAGTAAGACCTTCTATTTTCTTGCTAAGCTTGGTGCAGAATCAGCTGTACAGGCAGTCTAGGTTACAAGAGCTAGTAGCTGGTGAACTTGCTGAGTAAGACCTTCTATTTTCTTGCTAAGCTTGGTGCAGAATCAGCTGTACAGGCAGTCTAGGTTACAAGAGCTAGTAGCTGGTGAACTTGCTGAGTAAGACCTTCTATTTTCTTGCTAAGCTTGGTGCAGAGTCAGCTGTACAGACAGTCTAGGTTACAAGAGCTAGTAGCTGGTGAACTTGCTGAGTAAGACCTTCTATTTTCTTGCTAAGCTAGGTGCAGAGTCAGCTCTACAGGCAGTCTAGGTTACAAGAGCTAGTAGCTGGTGAACTTGCTGAGTAAGACCTTCTATTTTCTTGCTAAGCTTGGTGCAGAATCAGCTGTACAGGCAGTCTAGGTTACAAGAGCTAGTAGCTGGTGAACTTGCTGAGTAAGACCTTCTATTTTCTTGCTAAGCTTGGTGCAGAGTCAGCTGTACAGGCAGTCTAGGTTACAAGAGCTAGTAGCTGGTGAACGTGCTGAGTAAGACCTTCTATTTTCTTGCTAAGCTAGGTGCAGAGTCAGCTCTACAGGTTGTCTAGGTTACAAGAGCTAGTAGCTGGTGAACTTGCTGAGTAAGACCTTCTATTTTCTTGCTAAGCTTGGTGCAGAGTCAGCTGTACAGGTTGTCTAGGTTACAAGAGCTAGTAGCTGGTGAACTTGCTGAGTAAGACCTTCTATTTTCTTGCTAAGCTTGGTGCAGAGTCAGCTGTACAGGTTGTCTAGGTTACAAGAGCTAGTAGCTGGTGAACTTCCTGAGTAAGACCTTCTATTTTCTTGCTAAGCTTGGTGCAGAATCAGCTGTACAGGCAGTCTAGGTTACAAGAGCTAGTAGCTGGTGAACTTGCTGAGTAAGACCTTCTATTTTCTTGCTAAGCTTGGTGCAGAATCAGCTGTACAGGCAGTCTAGGTTACAAGAGCTAGTAGCTGTTGAACTTGCTGAGTAAGACCTTCTATTTTCTTGCTAAGCTTGGTGCAGAGTCAGCTGTACAGACAGTCTAGGTTACAAGAGCTAGTAGCTGGTGAACTTGCTGAGTAAGACCTTCTATTTTCTTGCTAAGCTAGGTGCAGAATCAGCTGTACAGGCAGTCTAGGTTACAAGAGCTAGTAGCTGGTGAACTTGCTGAGTAAGACCTTCTATTTTCTTGCTAAGCTTGGTGCAGAGTCAGCTGTACAGGTTGTCTAGGTTACAAGAGCTAGTAGCTGGTGAACTTGCTGAGTAAGACCTTCTATTTTCTTGCTAAGCTTGGTGCAGAGTCAGCTGTACAGGCAGTCTAGGTTACAAGAGCTAGTAGCTGGTGAACTTGCTGGTATGGCCTTCTATTTTCTTGCTAAGCTTGGTGCAGAGTCAGCTGTACAGGCAGTCTAGGTTACAAGAGCTAGTAGCTGGTGAACGTGCTGAGTAAGACCTTCTATTTTCTTGCTAAGCTTGGTGCAGAGTCAGCTGTACAGGCAGTCTAGGTTACAAGAGCTAGTAGCTGGTGAACTTGCTGAGTAAGACCTTCTATTTTCTTGCTAAGCTTGGTGCAGAGTCAGCTGTACAGGCAGTCTAGGTTACAAGAGCTAGTAACTGGTGAACTTGCTGAGTAAGACCTTCTATTTTCTTGCTAAGCTTGGTGCAGAGTCAGCTGTACAGGCAGTCTAGGTTACAAGAGCTAGTAGCTGGTGAACTTGCTGAGTAAGACCTTCTATTTTCTTGCTAAGCTTGGTGCAGAGTCAGCTGTACAGGCAGTCTAGGTTACAAGAGCTAGTAGCTGGTGAACTTGCTGAGTAAGACCTTCTATTTTCTTGCTAAGCTTGGTGCAGAGTCAGCTGTACAGACAGTCTAGGTTACAAGAGCTAGTAACTGGTGAACTTGCTGAGTAAGACCTTCTATTTTCTTGCTAAGCTTGGTGCAGAGTCAGCTGTACAGGCAGTCTAGGTTACAAGAGCTAGTAGCTGGTGAACTTGCTGAGTAAGACCTTCTATTTTCTTGCTAAGCTTGGTGCAGAGTCAGCTGTACAGGCAGTCTAGGTTACAAGAGCAAGTAGCTGGTGAACTTGCTGAGTAAGACCTTCAATTTTCTTGCTAAGCTTGGTGCAGAGTCAGCTGTACAGGCAGTCTAGGTTACAAGAGCTAGTAGCTGGTGAACTTGCTGAGTAAGACCTTCTATTTTCTTGCTAAGCTTGGTGCAGAGTCAGCTGTACAGGCAGTCTAGGTTACAAGAGCTAGTAGCTGGTGAACTTGCTGAGTAAGACCTTCTATTTTCTTGCTAAGCTTCGTGCAGAATCAGCTGTACAGGCAGTCTAGGTTACAAGAGCTAGTAGCTGGTGAACTTGCTGAGTAAGACCTTCTATTTTCTTGCTAAGCTTGGTCCAGAGTCAGCTGTACAGGCAGTCTAGGTTACAAGAGCTAGTAGCTGGTGAACTTGCTGAGTAAGACCTTCTATTTTCTTCCTAAGCTTGGTGCAGAGTCAGCTGTACAGGTTGTCTAGGTTACAAGAGCTAGTAGCTGGTGAACTTGCTGAGTAAGACCTTCTATTTTCTTGCTAAGCTTGGTGCAGAATCAGCTGTACAGGCAGTCTAGGTTACAAGAGCTAGTAGCTGGTGAACTTGCTGAGTAAGACCTTCTATTTTCTTGCTAAGCTTGGTGCAGAGTCAGCTGTACAGACAGTAGGTTACAAGAGCTAGTAACTGGTGAACTTGCTGAGTAAGACCTTCTATTTTCTTGCTAAGCTTGGTGCAGAGTCAGCTGTACAGGCAGTCTAGGTTACAAGAGCTAGTAGCTGGTGAACTTGCTGAGTAAGACCTTCTATTTTCTTGCTAAGCTTGGTGCAGAGTCAGCTGTACAGGCAGTCTAGGTTACAAGAGCAAGTAGCTGGTGAACTTGCTGAGTAAGACCTTCAATTTTCTTGCTAAGCTTGGTGCAGAGTCAGCTGTACAGGCAGTCTAGGTTACAAGAGCTAGTAGCTGGTGAACTTGCTGAGTAAGACCTTCTATTTTCTTGCTAAGCTTGGTGCAGAGTCAGCTGTACAGGCAGTCTAGGTTACAAGAGCTAGTAGCTGGTGAACTTGCTGAGTAAGACCTTCTATTTTCTTGCTAAGCTTCGTGCAGAATCAGCTGTACAGGCAGTCTAGGTTACAAGAGCTAGTAGCTGGTGAACTTGCTGAGTAAGACCTTCTATTTTCTTGCTAAGCTTGGTCCAGAGTCAGCTGTACAGGCAGTCTAGGTTACAAGAGCTAGTAGCTGGTGAACTTGCTGAGTAAGACCTTCTATTTTCTTCCTAAGCTTGGTGCAGAGTCAGCTGTACAGGTTGTCTAGGTTACAAGAGCTAGTAGCTGGTGAACTTGCTGAGTAAGACCTTCTATTTTCTTGCTAAGCTTGGTGCAGAATCAGCTGTACAGGCAGTCTAGGTTACAAGAGCTAGTAACTGGTGAACTTGCTGAGTAAGGTCTTCTATTTTCTTGCTAAGCTTGGTGCAGAGTCAGCTGTACAGGTTGTCTAGGTTACAAGAGCTAGTAGCTGGTGAACTTGCTGAGTAAGACCTTCTATTTTCTTGCTAAGCTTGGTGCAGAGTCAGCTGTACAGACAGTCTAGGTTACAAGAGCTAGTAGCTGGTGAACTTGCTGAGTAAGACCTTCTATTTTCTTGCTAAGCTTGGTGCAGAGTCAGCTCTACAGGCAGTCTAGGTTACAAGAGCTAGTAGCTGGTGAACTTGCTGAGTAAGACCTTCTATTTTCATGCTAAGCTTGGTGCAGAATCAGCTGTACAGGCAGTCTAGGTTACAAGAGCTAGTAGCTGGTGAACTTGCTGAGTAAGACCTTCTATTTTCTTGCTAAGCTTGGTGCAGAGTCAGCTGTACAGGCAGTCTAGGTTACAAGAGCTAGTAGCTGGTGAACGTGCTGAGTAAGACCTTCTATTTTCTTGCTAAGCTTCGTGCAGAATCAGCTGTACAGGCAGTCTAGGTTACAAGAGCTAGTAGCTGGTGAACTTGCTGAGTAAGACTTTCTATTTTCTTGCTAAGATTGGTGCAGAGTCAGCTGTACAGACAGTCTAGGTTACAAGAGCTAGTAGCTGGTGAACTTGCTGAGTAAGACCTTCTATTTTCTTGCTAAGCTTGGTGCAGAGTCAGCTGTACAGGCAGGCTAGGTTACAAGAGCTAGTAGCTGGTGAACTTGCTGAGTAACACCTTCTATTTCTTGCTAAGCTTGGTGCAGAGTCAGCTGTACAGGCAGTCTAGGTTACAAGAGCTAGTAGCTGGTGAACTTGCTGAGTAAGACCTTCTATTTTCTTGCTAAGTTTGGTGCAGAGTCAGCTGTACGGGCAGTCTAGGTTACAAGAGCTAGTAGCTGGTGAACTTGCTGAGTAAGACCTTCTATTTTCTTGCTAAGCTTGGTGCAGAGTCAGCTGTACAGGCAGTCTAGGTTACAAGAGCTAGTAGCTGGTGAACTTGCTGAGTAAGACCTTCTATTTTCTTGCTAAGCTTGGTGCAGAGTCAGCTGTACAGGCAGTCTAGGTTACAAGAGCTAGTAGCTGGTGAACTTGCTGAGTAAGACCTTCTATTTTCTTGCTAAGCTTCGTGCAGAATCAGCTGTACAGGCAGTCTAGGTTACAAGAGCTAGTAGCTGGTAAACTTGCTGAGTAAGACCTTCTATTTTCTTGCTAAGCTTGGTGCAGAGTCAGCTGTACAGGCAGTCTAGGTTACAAGAGCTAGTAGCTGGTGAACTTGCTGAGTAAGACCTTCTATTTTCTTGCTAAGCTTGGTGCAGAATCAGCTGTACAGGCAGTCTAGGTTACAAGAGCTAGTAGCTGGTGAACTTGCTGAGTAAGACCTTCTATTTTCTTGCTAAGCTTGGTGCAGAATCAGCTGTACAGGCAGTCTAGGTTACAAGAGCTAGTAGCTGGTGAACTTGCTGAGTAAGACCTTCTATTTTCTTGCTAAGCTTGGTGCAGAGTCAGCTGTACAGACAGTCTAGGTTACAAGAGCTAGTAGCTGGTGAACTTGCTGAGTAAGACCTTCTATTTTCTTGCTAAGCTAGGTGCAGAGTCAGCTCTACAGGCAGTCTAGGTTACAAGAGCTAGTAGCTGGTGAACTTGCTGAGTAAGACCTTCTATTTTCTTGCTAAGCTTGGTGCAGAATCAGCTGTACAGGCAGTCTAGGTTACAAGAGCTAGTAGCTGGTGAACTTGCTGAGTAAGACCTTCTATTTTCTTGCTAAGCTTGGTGCAGAGTCAGCTGTACAGGCAGTCTAGGTTACAAGAGCTAGTAGCTGGTGAACGTGCTGAGTAAGACCTTCTATTTTCTTGCTAAGCTAGGTGCAGAGTCAGCTCTACAGGTTGTCTAGGTTACAAGAGCTAGTAGCTGGTGAACTTGCTGAGTAAGACCTTCTATTTTCTTGCTAAGCTTGGTGCAGAGTCAGCTGTACAGGTTGTCTAGGTTACAAGAGCTAGTAGCTGGTGAACTTGCTGAGTAAGACCTTCTATTTTCTTGCTAAGCTTGGTGCAGAGTCAGCTGTACAGGTTGTCTAGGTTACAAGAGCTAGTAGCTGGTGAACTTCCTGAGTAAGACCTTCTATTTTCTTGCTAAGCTTGGTGCAGAATCAGCTGTACAGGCAGTCTAGGTTACAAGAGCTAGTAGCTGGTGAACTTGCTGAGTAAGACCTTCTATTTTCTTGCTAAGCTTGGTGCAGAATCAGCTGTACAGGCAGTCTAGGTTACAAGAGCTAGTAGCTGTTGAACTTGCTGAGTAAGACCTTCTATTTTCTTGCTAAGCTTGGTGCAGAGTCAGCTGTACAGACAGTCTAGGTTACAAGAGCTAGTAGCTGGTGAACTTGCTGAGTAAGACCTTCTATTTTCTTGCTAAGCTAGGTGCAGAATCAGCTGTACAGGCAGTCTAGGTTACAAGAGCTAGTAGCTGGTGAACTTGCTGAGTAAGACCTTCTATTTTCTTGCTAAGCTTGGTGCAGAGTCAGCTGTACAGGTTGTCTAGGTTACAAGAGCTAGTAGCTGGTGAACTTGCTGAGTAAGACCTTCTATTTTCTTGCTAAGCTTGGTGCAGAGTCAGCTGTACAGGCAGTCTAGGTTACAAGAGCTAGTAGCTGGTGAACTTGCTGGTATGGCCTTCTATTTTCTTGCTAAGCTTGGTGCAGAGTCAGCTGTACAGGCAGTCTAGGTTACAAGAGCTAGTAGCTGGTGAACGTGCTGAGTAAGACCTTCTATTTTCTTGCTAAGCTTGGTGCAGAGTCAGCTGTACAGGCAGTCTAGGTTACAAGAGCTAGTAGCTGGTGAACTTGCTGAGTAAGACCTTCTATTTTCTTGCTAAGCTTGGTGCAGAGTCAGCTGTACAGGCAGTCTAGGTTACAAGAGCTAGTAACTGGTGAACTTGCTGAGTAAGACCTTCTATTTTCTTGCTAAGCTTGGTGCAGAGTCAGCTGTACAGGCAGTCTAGGTTACAAGAGCTAGTAGCTGGTGAACTTGCTGAGTAAGACCTTCTATTTTCTTGCTAAGCTTGGTGCAGAGTCAGCTGTACAGGCAGTCTAGGTTACAAGAGCTAGTAGCTGGTGAACTTGCTGAGTAAGACCTTCTATTTTCTTGCTAAGCTTGGTGCAGAGTCAGCTGTACAGACAGTCTAGGTTACAAGAGCTAGTAACTGGTGAACTTGCTGAGTAAGACCTTCTATTTTCTTGCTAAGCTTGGTGCAGAGTCAGCTGTACAGGCAGTCTAGGTTACAAGAGCTAGTAGCTGGTGAACTTGCTGAGTAAGACCTTCTATTTTCTTGCTAAGCTTGGTGCAGAGTCAGCTGTACAGGCAGTCTAGGTTACAAGAGCAAGTAGCTGGTGAACTTGCTGAGTAAGACCTTCAATTTTCTTGCTAAGCTTGGTGCAGAGTCAGCTGTACAGGCAGTCTAGGTTACAAGAGCTAGTAGCTGGTGAACTTGCTGAGTAAGACCTTCTATTTTCTTGCTAAGCTTGGTGCAGAGTCAGCTGTACAGGCAGTCTAGGTTACAAGAGCTAGTAGCTGGTGAACTTGCTGAGTAAGACCTTCTATTTTCTTGCTAAGCTTCGTGCAGAATCAGCTGTACAGGCAGTCTAGGTTACAAGAGCTAGTAGCTGGTGAACTTGCTGAGTAAGACCTTCTATTTTCTTGCTAAGCTTGGTCCAGAGTCAGCTGTACAGGCAGTCTAGGTTACAAGAGCTAGTAGCTGGTGAACTTGCTGAGTAAGACCTTCTATTTTCTTCCTAAGCTTGGTGCAGAGTCAGCTGTACAGGTTGTCTAGGTTACAAGAGCTAGTAGCTGGTGAACTTGCTGAGTAAGACCTTCTATTTTCTTGCTAAGTTTGGTGCAGAAACAGCTGTACAGGCAGTCTAGGTTACAAGAGCTAGTAACTGGTGAACTTGCTGAGTAAGGTCTTCTATTTTCTTGCTAAGCTTGGTGCAGAGTCAGCTGTACAGGTTGTCTAGGTTACAAGAGCTAGTAGCTGGTGAACTTGCTGAGTAAGACCTTCTATTTTCTTGCTAAGCTTGGTGCAGAGTCAGCTGTACAGACAGTCTAGGTTACAAGAGCTAGTAGCTGGTGAACTTGCTGAGTAAGACCTTCTATTTTCTTGCTAAGCTTGGTGCAGAGTCAGCTCTACAGGCAGTCTAGGTTACAAGAGCTAGTAGCTGGTGAACTTGCTGAGTAAGACCTTCTATTTTCATGCTAAGCTTGGTGCAGAATCAGCTGTACAGGCAGTCTAGGTTACAAGAGCTAGTAGCTGGTGAACTTGCTGAGTAAGACCTTCTATTTTCTTGCTAAGCTTGGTGCAGAGTCAGCTGTACAGGCAGTCTAGGTTACAAGAGCTAGTAGCTGGTGAACGTGCTGAGTAAGACCTTCTATTTTCTTGCTAAGCTTCGTGCAGAATCAGCTGTACAGGCAGTCTAGGTTACAAGAGCTAGTAGCTGGTGAACTTGCTGAGTAAGACTTTCTATTTTCTTGCTAAGATTGGTGCAGAGTCAGCTGTACAGACAGTCTAGGTTACAAGAGCTAGTAGCTGGTGAACTTGCTGAGTAAGACCTTCTATTTTCTTGCTAAGCTTGGTGCAGAGTCAGCTGTACAGGCAGTCTAGGTTACAAGAGCTAGTAGCTGGTGAACTTGCTGAGTAAGACCTTCTATTTCTTGCTAAGCTTGGTGCAGAGTCAGCTGTACAGGCAGTCTAGGTTACAAGAGCTAGTAGCTGGTGAACTTGCTGAGTAAGACCTTCTATTTTCTTGCTAAGCTTGGTGCAGAATCAGCTGTACAGGCAGTCTAGGTTACAAGAGCTAGTAGCTGGTGAACTTGCTGAGTAAGACCTTCTATTTTCTTGCTAAGCTTGGTGCAGAGTCAGCTGTACAGACAGTCTAGGTTACAAGAGCTAGTAGCTGGTGAACTTGCTGAGTAAGACCTTCTATTTTCTTGCTAAGCTTGGTGCAGAGTCAGCTGTACAGACAGTCTAGGTTACAAGAGCTAGTAGCTGGTGAACTTGCTGAGTAAGACCTTCTATTTTCTTGCTAAGCTTGGTGCAGAGTCAGCTGTACAGGCAGTCTAGGTTACAAGAGCTAGTAGCTGGGGAACTTGCTGAGTAAGACCTTCTATTTTCTTGCTAAGCTTGGTGCAGAGTCAGCTGTACAGGCAGTCTAGGTTACAAGAGCTAGTAGCTGGTGAACTTGCTGAGTAAGAACTTCTATTTTCTTGCTAAGCTTGGTGCAGAGTCAGCTGTACAGACAGTCTAGGTTACAAGAGCTAGTAACTGGTGAACTTGCTGAGTAAGACCTTCTATTTTCTTGCTAAGCTTGGTGCAGAGTCAGCTGTACAGGCAGTCTAGGTTACAAGAGCTAGTAGCTGGTGAACTTGCTGAGTAAGACCTTCTATTTTCTTGCTAAGTTTGGTGCAGAGTCAGCTGTACGGGCAGTCTAGGTTACAAGAGCTAGTAGCTGGTGAACTTGCTGAGTAAGACCTTCTATTTTCTTGCTAAGCTTGGTGCAGAGTCAGCTGTACAGGCAGTCTAGGTTACAAGAGCTAGTAGCTGGTGAACTTGCTGAGTAAGACCTTCTATTTTCTTGCTAAGCTTGGTGCAGAGTCAGCTGTACAGGCAGTCTAGGTTACAAGAGCTAGTAGCTGGTGAACGTGCTGAGTAAGACCTTCTATTTTCTTGCTAAGCTTCGTGCAGAATCAGCTGTACAGGCAGTCTAGGTTACAAGAGCTAGTAGCTGGTAAACTTGCTGAGTAAGACCTTCTATTTTCTTGCTAAGCTTGGTGCAGAGTCAGCTGTACAGGCAGTCTAGGTTACAAGAGCTAGTAGCTGGTGAACTTGCTGAGTAAGACCTTCTATTTTCTTGCTAAGCTTGGTGCAGAGTCAGCTGTACAGGCAGTCTAGGTTACAAGAGCTTGTAGCTGGTGAACTTGCTGAGTAAGACCTTCTATTTTCTTGCTAAGCTTGGTGCAGAATCAGCTGTACAGGCAGTCTAGGTTACAAGAGCTAGTAACTGGTGAACTTGCTGAGTAGGACCTTCTATTTTCTTGCTAAGCTAGGTGCAGAGTCAGCTGTACAGGTTGTCTAGGTTACAAGAGCTAGTAGCTGGTGAACGTGCTGAGTAAGACCTTCTATTTTCTTGCTAAGCTTGGTGCAGAGTCAGCTGTACAGGTTGTCTAGGTTACAAGAGCTAGTAGCTGGTGAACTTCCTGAGTAAGACCTTCTATTTTCTTGCTAAGCTTGGTGCAGAATCAGCTGTACAGGCAGTCTAGGTTACAAGAGCTAGTAGCTGGTGAACTTGCTGAGTAAGACCTTCTATTTTCTTGCTAAGCTTGGTGCAGAATCAGCTGTACAGGCAGTCTAGGTTACAAGAGCTAGTAGCTGGTGAACTTGCTGAGTAAGACCTTCTATTTTCTTGCTAAGCTTGGTGCAGAGTCAGCTGTACAGACAGTCTAGGTTACAAGAGCTAGTAGCTGGTGAACTTGCTGAGTAAGACCTTCTATTTTCTTGCTAAGCTAGGTGCAGAGTCAGCTCTACAGGCAGTCTAGGTTACAAGAGCTAGTAGCTGGTGAACTTGCTGAGTAAGACCTTCTATTTTCTTGCTAAGCTTGGTGCAGAATCAGCTGTACAGGCAGTCTAGGTTACAAGAGCTAGTAGCTGGTGAACTTGCTGAGTAAGACCTTCTATTTTCTTGCTAAGCTTGGTGCAGAGTCAGCTGTACAGGCAGTCTAGGTTACAAGAGCTAGTAGCTGGTGAACGTGCTGAGTAAGACCTTCTATTTTCTTGCTAAGCTAGGTGCAGAGTCAGCTCTACAGGTTGTCTAGGTTACAAGAGCTAGTAGCTGGTGAACTTGCTGAGTAAGACCTTCTATTTTCTTGCTAAGCTTGGTGCAGAGTCAGCTGTACAGGTTGTCTAGGTTACAAGAGCTAGTAGCTGGTGAACTTGCTGAGTAAGACCTTCTATTTTCTTGCTAAGCTTGGTGCAGAGTCAGCTGTACAGGTTGTCTAGGTTACAAGAGCTAGTAGCTGGTGAACTTCCTGAGTAAGACCTTCTATTTTCTTGCTAAGCTTGGTGCAGAATCAGCTGTACAGGCAGTCTAGGTTACAAGAGCTAGTAGCTGGTGAACTTGCTGAGTAAGACCTTCTATTTTCTTGCTAAGCTTGGTGCAGAATCAGCTGTACAGGCCGTCTAGGTTACAAGAGCTAGTAGCTGTTGAACTTGCTGAGTAAGACCTTCTATTTTCTTGCTAAGCTTGGTGCAGAGTCAGCTGTACAGACAGTCTAGGTTACAAGAGCTAGTAGCTGGTGAACTTGCTGAGTAAGACCTTCTATTTTCTTGCTAAGCTTGGTGCAGAGTCAGCTGTACAGGCAGTCTAGGTTACAAGAGCTAGTAGCTGGTGAACGTGCTGAGTAAGACCTTCTATTTTCTTGCTAAGCTTCGTGCAGAATCAGCTGTACAGGCAGTCTAGGTTACAAGAGCTAGTAGCTGGTGAACTTGCTGAGTAAGACCTTCTATTTTCTTGCTAAGCTTGGTGCAGAGTCAGCTGTACAGGCAGTCTAGGTTACAAGAGCTAGTAGCTGGTGAACTTGCTGAGTAAGACCTTCTATTTTCTTGCTAAGCTTGGTGCAGAGTCAGCTGTACAGGCAGTCTAGGTTACAAGAGCTAGTAGCTGGTGAACTTGCTGAGTAAGACCTTCTATTTTCTTGCTAAGCTTGGTGCAGAGTCAGCTGTACAGGCAGTCTAGGTTACAAGAGCTAGTAGCTGGTGAACTTGCTGAGTAAGACCTTCTATTTTCTTGCTAAGCTTGGTGCAGAGTCAGCTGTACAGACAGTCTAGGTTACAAGAGCTAGTAGCTGGTGAACTTGCTGAGTAAGACCTTCTATTTTCTTGCTAAGCTTGGTGCAGAGTCAGCTGTACAGGCAGTCTAGGTTACAAGAGCTAGTAGCTGGTGAACTTGCTGAGTAAGACCTTCTATTTCTTGCTAAGCTTGGTGCAGAATCAGCTGTACAGGCAG
Source organism: Prosapia bicincta (assembly GCA_036971475.1). Lineage (NCBI taxonomy): Eukaryota > Metazoa > Arthropoda > Insecta > Hemiptera > Cercopidae > Prosapia > Prosapia bicincta. The sequence goes on along the minus strand of JBAIZL010000006.1, from coordinate 87,685,400 downwards.
TCTAGGTTACAAGAGCTAGTAGCTGGTGAACTTGCTGAGTAAGACCTTCTATTTTCTTGCTAAGCTAGGTGCAGAGTCAGCTGTACAGGTTGTCTAGGTTACAAGAGCTAGTAGCTGGTGAACTTGCTGAGTAAGACCTTCTATTTTCTTGCTAAGCTTGGTGCAGAGTCAGCTGTACAGACAGTCTAGGTTACAAGAGCTAGTAGCTGGTGAACTTGCTGAGTAAGACCTTCTATTTTCTTGCTAAGCTTGGTGCAGAGTCAGCTCTACAGGCAGTCTAGGTTACAAGAGCTAGTAGCTGGTGAACTTGCTGAGTAAGACCTTCTATTTTCATGCTAAGCTTGGTGCAGAATCAGCTGTACAGGCAGTCTAGGTTACAAGAGCTAGTAGCTGGTGAACTTGCTGAGTAAGACCTTCTATTTTCTTGCTAAGCTTGGTGCAGAGTCAGCTGTACAGGCAGTCTAGGTTACAAGAGCTAGTAGCTGGTGAACGTGCTGAGTAAGACCTTCTATTTTCTTGCTAAGCTTCGTGCAGAATCAGCTGTACAGGCAGTCTAGGTTACAAGAGCTAGTAGCTGGTGAACTTGCTGAGTAAGACTTTCTATTTTCTTGCTAAGATTGGTGCAGAGTCAGCTGTACAGACAGTCTAGGTTACAAGAGCTAGTAGCTGGTGAACTTGCTGAGTAAGACCTTCTATTTTCTTGCTAAGCTTGGTGCAGAGTCAGCTGTACAGGCAGTCTAGGTTACAAGAGCTAGTAGCTGGTGAACTTGCTGAGTAAGACCTTCTATTTCTTGCTAAGCTTGGTGCAGAGTCAGCTGTACAGGCAGTCTAGGTTACAAGAGCTAGTAGCTGGTGAACTTGCTGAGTAAGACCTTCTATTTTCTTGCTAAGCTTGGTGCAGAATCAGCTGTACAGGCAGTCTAGGTTACAAGAGCTAGTAGCTGGTGAACTTGCTGAGTAAGACCTTCTATTTTCTTGCTAAGCTTGGTGCAGAGTCAGCTGTACAGACAGTCTAGGTTACAAGAGCTAGTAGCTGGTGAACTTGCTGAGTAAGACCTTCTATTTTCTTGCTAAGCTTGTTGCAGAGTCAGCTGTACAGGTTGTCTAGGTTACAAGAGCTAGTAGCTGGTGAACTTGCTGAGTAAGACCTTCTATTTTCTTGCTAAGCTTGGTGCAGAATCAGCTGTACAGGCAGTCTAGGTTACAAGAGCTAGTAGCTGGTGAACTTGCTGAGTAAGACCTTCTATTTTCTTGCTAAGCTAGGTGCAGAGTCAGCTGTACAGGTTGTCTAGGTTACAAGAGCTAGTAGCTGGTGAACTTGCTGAGTAAGACCTTCTATTTTCTTGCTAAGCTTGGTGCAGAGTCAGCTGTACAGACAGTCTAGGTTACAAGAGCTAGTAGCTGGTGAACTTGCTGAGTAAGACCTTCTATTTTCTTGCTAAGCTTGGTGCAGAGTCAGCTCTACAGGCAGTCTAGGTTACAAGAGCTAGTAGCTGGTGAACTTGCTGAGTAAGACCTTCTATTTTCATGCTAAGCTTGGTGCAGAATCAGCTGTACAGGCAGTCTAGGTTACAAGAGCTAGTAGCTGGTGAACTTGCTGAGTAAGACCTTCTATTTTCTTGCTAAGCTTGGTGCAGAGTCAGCTGTACAGACAGTCTAGGTTACAAGAGCTAGTAGCTGGTGAACGTGCTGAGTAAGACCTTCTATTTTCTTGCTAAGCTTCGTGCAGAATCAGCTGTACAGGCAGTCTAGGTTACAAGAGCTAGTAGCTGGTGAACTTGCTGAGTAAGACTTTCTATTTTCTTGCTAAGATTGGTGCAGAGTCAGCTGTACAGACAGTCTAGGTTACAAGAGCTAGTAGCTGGTGAACTTGCTGAGTAAGACCTTCTATTTTCTTGCTAAGCTTGGTGCAGAGTCAGCTGTACAGGCAGTCTAGGTTACAAGAGCTAGTAGCTGGTGAACTTGCTGAGTAAGACCTTCTATTTCTTGCTAAGCTTGGTGCAGAGTCAGCTGTACAGGCAGTCTAGGTTACAAGAGCTAGTAGCTGGTGAACTTGCTGAGTAAGACCTTCTATTTTCTTGCTAAGCTTGGTGCAGAATCAGCTGTACAGGCAGTCTAGGTTACAAGAGCTAGTAGCTGGTGAACTTGCTGAGTAAGACCTTCTATTTTCTTGCTAAGCTTGGTGCAGAGTCAGCTGTACAGACAGTCTAGGTTACAAGAGCTAGTAGCTGGTGAACTTGCTGAGTAAGACCTTCTATTTTCTTGCTAAGCTTGGTGCAGAGTCAGCTGTACAGACAGTCTAGGTTACAAGAGCTAGTAGCTGGTGAACTTGCTGAGTAAGACCTTCTATTTTCTTGCTAAGCTTGGTGCAGAGTCAGCTGTACAGGCAGTCTAGGTTACAAGAGCTAGTAGCTGGGGAACTTGCTGAGTAAGACCTTCTATTTTCTTGCTAAGCTTGGTGCAGAGTCAGCTGTACAGGCAGTCTAGGTTACAAGAGCTAGTAGCTGGTGAACTTGCTGAGTAAGACCTTCTATTTTCTTGCTAAGCTTGGTGCAGAGTCAGCTGTACAGACAGTCTAGGTTACAAGAGCTAGTAACTGGTGAACTTGCTGAGTAAGACCTTCTATTTTCTTGCTAAGCTTGGTGCAGAGTCAGCTGTACAGGCAGTCTAGGTTACAAGAGCTAGTAGCTGGTGAACTTGCTGAGTAAGACCTTCTATTTTCTTGCTAAGTTTGGTGCAGAGTCAGCTGTACGGGCAGTCTAGGTTACAAGAGCTAGTAGCTGGTGAACTTGCTGAGTAAGACCTTCTATTTTCTTGCTAAGCTTGGTGCAGAGTCAGCTGTACAGGCAGTCTAGGTTACAAGAGCTAGTAGCTGGTGAACTTGCTGAGTAAGACCTTCTATTTTCTTGCTAAGCTTGGTGCAGAGTCAGCTGTACAGGCAGTCTAGGTTACAAGAGCTAGTAGCTGGTGAACGTGCTGAGTAAGACCTTCTATTTTCTTGCTAAGCTTCGTGCAGAATCAGCTGTACAGGCAGTCTAGGTTACAAGAGCTAGTAGCTGGTAAACTTGCTGAGTAAGACCTTCTATTTTCTTGCTAAGCTTGGTGCAGAGTCAGCTGTACAGGCAGTCTAGGTTACAAGAGCTAGTAGCTGGTGAACTTGCTGAGTAAGACCTTCTATTTTCTTGCTAAGCTTGGTGCAGAGTCAGCTGTACAGGCAGTCTAGGTTACAAGAGCTTGTAGCTGGTGAACTTGCTGAGTAAGACCTTCTATTTTCTTGCTAAGCTTGGTGCAGAATCAGCTGTACAGGCAGTCTAGGTTACAAGAGCTAGTAACTGGTGAACTTGCTGAGTAGGACCTTCTATTTTCTTGCTAAGCTAGGTGCAGAGTCAGCTGTACAGGTTGTCTAGGTTACAAGAGCTAGTAGCTGGTGAACTTGCTGAGTAAGACCTTCTATTTTCTTGCTAAGCTTGGTGCAGAGTCAGCTGTACAGGTTGTCTAGGTTACAAGAGCTAGTAGCTGGTGAACTTCCTGAGTAAGACCTTCTATTTTCTTGCTAAGCTTGGTGCAGAATCAGCTGTACAGGCAGTCTAGGTTACAAGAGCTAGTAGCTGGTGAACTTGCTGAGTAAGACCTTCTATTTTCTTGCTAAGCTTGGTGCAGAATCAGCTGTACAGGCAGTCTAGGTTACAAGAGCTAGTAGCTGGTGAACTTGCTGAGTAAGACCTTCTATTTTCTTGCTAAGCTTGGTGCAGAGTCAGCTGTACAGACAGTCTAGGTTACAAGAGCTAGTAGCTGGTGAACTTGCTGAGTAAGACCTTCTATTTTCTTGCTAAGCTAGGTGCAGAGTCAGCTCTACAGGCAGTCTAGGTTACAAGAGCTAGTAGCTGGTGAACTTGCTGAGTAAGACCTTCTATTTTCTTGCTAAGCTTGGTGCAGAATCAGCTGTACAGGCAGTCTAGGTTACAAGAGCTAGTAGCTGGTGAACTTGCTGAGTAAGACCTTCTATTTTCTTGCTAAGCTTGGTGCAGAGTCAGCTGTACAGGCAGTCTAGGTTACAAGAGCTAGTAGCTGGTGAACGTGCTGAGTAAGACCTTCTATTTTCTTGCTAAGCTAGGTGCAGAGTCAGCTCTACAGGTTGTCTAGGTTACAAGAGCTAGTAGCTGGTGAACTTGCTGAGTAAGACCTTCTATTTTCTTGCTAAGCTTGGTGCAGAGTCAGCTGTACAGGTTGTCTAGGTTACAAGAGCTAGTAGCTGGTGAACTTGCTGAGTAAGACCTTCTATTTTCTTGCTAAGCTTGGTGCAGAGTCAGCTGTACAGGTTGTCTAGGTTACAAGAGCTAGTAGCTGGTGAACTTCCTGAGTAAGACCTTCTATTTTCTTGCTAAGCTTGGTGCAGAATCAGCTGTACAGGCAGTCTAGGTTACAAGAGCTAGTAGCTGGTGAACTTGCTGAGTAAGACCTTCTATTTTCTTGCTAAGCTTGGTGCAGAATCAGCTGTACAGGCCGTCTAGGTTACAAGAGCTAGTAGCTGTTGAACTTGCTGAGTAAGACCTTCTATTTTCTTGCTAAGCTTGGTGCAGAGTCAGCTGTACAGACAGTCTAGGTTACAAGAGCTAGTAGCTGGTGAACTTGCTGAGTAAGACCTTCTATTTTCTTGCTAAGCTTGGTGCAGAGTCAGCTGTACAGGCAGTCTAGGTTACAAGAGCTAGTAGCTGGTGAACGTGCTGAGTAAGACCTTCTATTTTCTTGCTAAGCTTCGTGCAGAATCAGCTGTACAGGCAGTCTAGGTTACAAGAGCTAGTAGCTGGTGAACTTGCTGAGTAAGACCTTCTATTTTCTTGCTAAGCTTGGTGCAGAGTCAGCTGTACAGGCAGTCTAGGTTACAAGAGCTAGTAGCTGGTGAACTTGCTGAGTAAGACCTTCTATTTTCTTGCTAAGCTTGGTGCAGAGTCAGCTGTACAGGCAGTCTAGGTTACAAGAGCTAGTAGCTGGTGAACTTGCTGAGTAAGACCTTCTATTTTCTTGCTAAGCTTGGTGCAGAGTCAGCTGTACAGGCAGTCTAGGTTACAAGAGCTAGTAGCTGGTGAACTTGCTGAGTAAGACCTTCTATTTTCTTGCTAAGCTTGGTGCAGAGTCAGCTGTACAGACAGTCTAGGTTACAAGAGCTAGTAGCTGGTGAACTTGCTGAGTAAGACCTTCTATTTTCTTGCTAAGCTTGGTGCAGAGTCAGCTGTACAGGCAGTCTAGGTTACAAGAGCTAGTAGCTGGTGAACTTGCTGAGTAAGACCTTCTATTTCTTGCTAAGCTTGGTGCAGAATCAGCTGTACAGGCAGTCTAGGTTACAAGAGCTAGTAGCTGGTGAACTTGCTGAGTAAGACCTTCTATTTTCTTGCTAAGCTTGGTGCAGCGTCAGCTGTAAAGACAGTCTAGGTTACAAGAGCTAGTAGCTGGTGAACTTGCTGAGTAAGACCTTCTATTTTCTTGCTAAGCTTGGTGCAGAGTCAGCTGTACAGACAGTCTAGGTTACAAGAGCTAGTAGCTGGTGAACTTGCTGAGTAAGACCTTCTATTTTCTTGCTACGCTTGGTGCAGAGTCAGCTGTACAGGGAGTCTAGGTTACAAGAGCTAGTAGCTGGTGAACTTGCTGAGTAAGACCTTCTATTTTCTTGCTAAGCTTGGTGCAGAGTCAGCTGTACAGGCAGTCTAGGTTACAAGAGCTAGTAGCTGGTGAACTTGCTGAGTAAGACCTTCTATTTTCTTGCTAAGCTTGGTGCAGAGTCAGCTGTACAGACAGTCTAGGTTACAAGAGCTAGTAACTGGTGAACTTGCTGAGTAAGACCTTCTATTTTCTTGCTAAGCTTGGTGCAGTCAGCTGTACAGGCAGTCTAGGTTACAAGAGCTAGTAGCTGGTGAACTTGCTGAGTAAGACCTTCTATTTTCTTGCTAAGCTTGGTGCAGAGTCAGCTGTACAGGCAGTCTAGGTTACAAGAGCTAGTAGCTGGTGAACTTGCTGAGTAAGACCTTCTATTTTCTTGCTAAGCTTGGTGCAGAGTCAGCTGTACAGGCAGTCTAGGTTACAAGAGCTAGTAGCTGGTGAACTTGCTGAGTAAGACCTTCTATTTTCTTGCTAAGCTTGGTGCAGAGTCAGCTGTACAGGCAGTCTAGGTTACAAGACCTAGTAGCTGGTGAACTTGCTGAGTAAGACCTTCTATTTTCTTGCTAAGCTTCGTGCAGAATCAGCTGTACAGGCAGTCTAGGTTACAAGAGCTAGTAGCTGGTGAACGTGCTGAGTAAGACCTTCTATTTTCTTGCTAAGCTTGGTGCAGAGTCAGCTCTACAGGCAGTCTAGGTTACAAGAGCTAGTAGCTGGTGAACTTGCTGAGGAAGACCGTCTATTTTCTTGCTAAGCTTGTTGCAGAGTCAGCTGTACAGGTTGTCTAGGTTACAAGAGCTAGTAGCTGGTGAACTTGCTGAGTAAGACCTTCTATTTTCTTGCTAAGCTTGGTGCAGAATCAGCTGTACAGGCAGTCTAGGTTACAAGAGCTAGTAGCTGGTGAACTTGCTGAGTAAGACCTTCTATTTTCTTGCTAAGCTAGGTGCAGAGTCAGCTGTACAGGTTGTCTAGGTTACAAGAGCTAGTAGCTGGTGAACTTGCTGAGTAAGACCTTCTATTTTCTTGCTAACCTTGGTGCAGAGTCAGCTGTACAGGTTGTCTAGGTTACAAGAGCTAGTAGCTGGTGAACTTCCTGAGTAAGACCTTCTATTTTCTTGCTAAGCTTGGTGCAGAATCAGCTGTACAGGCAGTCTAGGTTACAAGAGCTAGTAGCTGGTGAACTTGCTGAGTAAGACCTTCTATTTTCTTGCTAAGCTTGGTGCAGAATCAGCTGTACAGGCAGTCTTGGTTACAAGAGCTAGTAGCTGGTGAACTTGCTGAGTAAGACCTTCTATTTTCTTGCTAAGCTTGGTGCAGAGTCAGCTGTACAGACAGTCTAGGTTACAAGAGCTAGTAGCTGGTGAACTTGCTGAGTAAGACCTTCTTTTTTCTTGCTAAGCTTGGTGCAGAGTCAGCTGTACAGGCAGTCTAGGTTACAAGAGCTAGTAGCTGGTGAACTTGCTGAGTAAGACCTTCTATTTTCTTGCTAAGCTTGGTGCAGAGTCAGCTGTACAGACAGTCTAGGTTACAAGAGCTAGTAGCTGGTGAACTTGCTGAGTAAGACCTTCTATTTTCTTGCTAAGCTTGTTGCAGAGTCAGCTGTACAGGCAGTCTAGGTTACAAGAGCTAGTAGCTGGTGAACTTGCTGAGTAAGACCTTCTATTTTCTTGCTAAGCTTGGTGCAGAGTCAGCTGTACAGGCAGTCTAGGTTACAAGAGCTAGTAGCTGGTGAACTTGCTGAGTAAGACCTTCTATTTTCTTGCTAAGCTTGGTGCAGAGTCAGCTGTACAGACAGTCTAGGTTACAAGAGCTAGTAACTGGTGAACTTGCTGAGTAAGACCTTCTATTTTCTTGCTAAGCTTGGTGCAGAGTCAGCTGTACAGGCAGTCTAGGTTACAAGAGCTAGTAGCTGGTGAACTTGCTGAGTAAGACCTTCTATTTTCTTGCTAAGCTTGGTGCAGAGTCAGCTGTACAGGCAGTCTAGGTTACAAGAGCTAGTAGCTGGTGAACTTGCTGAGTAAGACCTTCAATTTTCTTGCTAAGCTTGGTGCAGAGTCAGCTGTACAGGCAGTCTAGGTTACAAGAGCTAGTAGCTGGTGAACTTGCTGAGTAAGACCATCTATTTTCTTGCTAAGCTTGGTGCAGAATCAGCTGTACAGGCAGTCTAGGTTACAAGAGCTAGTAGCTGGTGAACTTGCTGAGTAAGACCTTCTATTTCTTGCTAAGCTTGGTGCAGAATCAGCTGTACAGGCAGTCTAGGTTACAAGAGCTAGTAGCTGGTGAACTTGCTGAGTAAGACCTTCTATTTTCTTGCTAAGCTTGGTGCAGAATAAGCTGTACAGGCAGTCTAGGTTACAAGAGCTAGTAGCTGGTGAACTTGCTGAGTAAGACCTTCTATTTTCTTGCTAAGCTTGGTGCAGCGTCAGCTGTACAGACAGTCTAGGTTACAAGAGCTAGTAGCTGGTGAACTTGCTGAGTAAGACCTTCTATTTTCTTGCTAAGCTTGGTGCAGAGTCAGCTGTACAGACAGTCTAGGTTACAAGAGCTAGTAGCTGGTGAACTTGCTGAGTAAGACCATCTATTTTCTTGCTAAGCTTGGTGCAGAGTCAGCTGTACAGGGAGTCTAGCTTACAAGAGCTAGTAGCTGGTGAACTTGCTGAGTAAGACCTTCTATTTTCTTGCTAAGCTTGGTGCAGAGTCAGCTGTACAGGCAGTCTAGGTTACAAGAGCTAGTAGCTGGTGAACTTGCTGAGTAAGACCTTCTATTTTCTTGCTAAGCTTGGTGCAGAGTCAGCTGTACAGACAGTCTAGGTTACAAGAGCTAGTAACTGGTGAACTTGCTGAGTAAGACCTTCTATTTTCTTGCTAAGCTTGGTGCAGAGTCAGCTGTACAGGCAGTCTAGGTTACAAGAGCTAGTAGCTGGTGAACTTGCTGAGTAAGACCTTCTATTTTCTTGCAAAGCTTGGTGCAGAGTCAGCTGTACAGGCAGTCTAGGTTACAAGAGCTAGTAGCTGGTGAACTTGCTGAGTAAGACCTTCTATTTTCTTGCTAAGCTTGGTGCAGAGTCAGCTGTACAGGCAGTCTAGGTTAAAAGAGCTAGTAGCTGGTGAACTTGCTGAGTAAGACCTTCTATTTTCTTGCTAAGCTTGGTGCAGAGTCAGCTGTACAGGCAGTCTAGGTTACAAGACCTAGTAGCTGGTGAACTTGCTGAGTAAGACCTTCTATTTTCTTGCTAAGCTTCGTGCAGAATCAGCTGTACAGGCAGTCTAGGTTACAAGAGCTAGTAGCTGGTGAACTTGCTGAGTAAGACCTTCTATTTTCTTGCTAAGCTTGGTGCAGAGTCAGCTGTACAGGCAGTCTAGGTTACAAGAGCTAGTAGCTGGTGAACTTGCTGAGTAAGACCTTCTATTTTCTTGCTAAGCTTGTTGCAGAGTCAGCTGTACAGGTTGTCTAGGTTACAAGAGCTAGTAGCTGGTGAACTTGCTGAGTAAGACCTTCTATTTTCTTGCTAAGCTTGGTGCAGAATCAGCTGTACAGGCAGTCTAGGTTACAAGAGCTAGTAGCTGGTGAACTTGCTGAGTAAGACCTTCTATTTTCTTGCTAAGCTAGGTGCAGAGTCAGCTGTACAGGTTGTCTAGGTTACAAGAGCTAGTAGCTGGTGAACTTGCTGAGTAAGACCTTCTATTTTCTTGCTAACCTTGGTGCAGAGTCAGCTGTACAGGTTGTCTAGGTTACAAGAGCTAGTAGCTGGTGAACTTCCTGAGTAAGACCTTCTATTTTCTTGCTAAGCTTGGTGCAGAATCAGCTGTACAGGCAGTCTAGGTTACAAGAGCTAGTAGCTGGTGAACTTGCTGAGTAAGACCTTCTATTTTCTTGCTAAGCTTGGTGCAGAATCACCTGTACAGGCAGTCTAGGTTACAAGAGCTAGTAGCTGGTGAACTTGCTGAGTAAGACCTTCTATTTTCTTGCTAAGCTTGGTGCAGAGTCAGCTGTACAGACAGTCTAGGTTACAAGAGCTAGTAGCTGGTGAACTTGCTGAGTAAGACCTTCTATTTTCTTGCTAAGCTTGGTGCAGAGTCAGCTGTACAGGCAGTCTAGGTTACAAGAGCTAGTAGCTGGTGAACTTGCTGAGTAAGACCTTCTATTTTCTTGCTAAGCTTGGTGCAGAGTCAGCTGTACAGACAGTCTAGGTTACAAGAGCTAGTAGCTGGTGAACTTGCTGAGTAAGACCTTCTATTTTCTTGCTAAGCTTGTTGCAGAGTCAGCTGTACAGGCAGTCTAGGTTACAAGAGCTAGTAGCTGGTGAACTTGCTGAGTAAGACCTTCTATTTTCTTGCTAAGCTTGGTGCAGAGTCAGCTGTACAGGCAGTCTAGGTTACAAGAGCTAGTAGCTGGTGAACTTGCTGAGTAAGACCTTCTATTTTCTTGCTAAGCTTGGTGCAGAGTCAGCTGTACAGACAGTCTAGGTTACAAGAGCTAGTAACTGGTGAACTTGCTGAGTAAGACCTTCTATTTTCTTGCTAAGCTTGGTGCAGAGTCAGCTGTACAGGCAGTCTAGGTTACAAGAGCTAGTAGCTGGTGAACTTGCTGAGTAAGACCTTCTATTTTCTTGCTAAGCTTGGTGCAGAGTCAGCTGTACAGGCAGTCTAGGTTACAAGAGCTAGTAGCTGGTGAACTTGCTGAGTAAGACCTTCAATTTTCTTGCTAAGCTTGGTGCAGAGTCAGCTGTACAGGCAGTCTAGGTTACAAGAGCTAGTAGCTGGTGAACTTGCTGAGTAAGAACTTCTATTTTCTTGCTAAGCTTGGTGCAGAATCAGCTGTACAGGCAGTCTAGGTTACAAGAGCTAGTAGCTGGTGAACTTGCTGAGTAAGACCTTCTATTTTCTTGCTAAGCTTGGTGCAGAATCAGCTGTACAGGCAGTCTAGGTTACAAGAGCTAGTAGCTGGTGAACTTGCTGAGTAAGACCTTCTACTTTCTTGCTAAGCTTGGTGCAGAGTCAGCTGTACAGGCAGTCTAGGTTACAAGAGCTAGTAGCTGGTGAACGTGCTGAGTAAGACCTTCTATTTTCTTGCTAAGCTTCGTGCAGAATCAGCTGTACAGGCAGTCTAGGTTACAAGAGCTAGTAGCTGGTGAACTTGCTGAGTAAGACTTTCTATTTTCTTGCTAAGCTTGGTGCAGAGTCAGCTGTACAGACAGTCTAGGTTACAAGAGCTAGTAGCTGGTGAACTTGCTGAGTAAGACCTTCTATTTTCTTGCTAAGCTTGGTGCAGAGTCAGCTGTACAGGCAGTCTAGGTTACAAGAGCTAGTAGCTGGTGAACTTGCTGAGTAAGACCTTCTATTTTCTTGCTAAGCTTGGTGCAGAGTCAGCTGTACAGGCAGTCTAGGTTAAAAGAGCTAGTAGCTGGTGAACTTGTTGAGTAAGACCTTCTATTTTCTTGCTAAGCTTGGTGCAGAGTCAGCTGTACAGGCAGTCTAGGTTACAAGACCTAGTAGCTGGTGAACTTGCTGAGTAAGACCTTCTATTTTCTTGCTAAGCTTGGTGCAGAGTCAGCTGTACAGGCAGTCTAGGTTACAAGAGCTAGTAGCTGGTGAACTTGCTGAGTAAGACCTTCTATTTTCTTGCTAAGCTTGGTGCAGAGTCAGCTGTGCAGGCAATCTAGGTTACAAGAGCTAGTAGCTGGTGAACTTGCTGAGTAAGACCTTCTATTTTCTTGCTAAGCTTGGTGCATAGTCAGCTGTACAGACAGTCTAGGTTACAAGAGCTAGTAGCTGGTGAACTTGCTGAGTAAGACCTTCTATTTTCTTGCTAAGCTTGGTGCAGAGTCAGCTGTACAGACAGTCTAGGTTACAAGAGCTAGGAACTGGTGAACTTGCTGAGTAAGACCTTCTATTTCTTGCTAAGCTTGGTGCAGAGTCAGCTGTACAGGCAGTCTAGGTTACAAGAGCTAGTAGCTGGTGAACTTGCTGAGTAAGACCTTCTATTTTCTTGCTAATCTTGGTGCAGAGTCAGCTGTACAGGCAGTCTAGGTTACAAGAGCTAGTAGCTGGTGAACTTGCTGAGTAAGACCTTCTATTTTCTTGCTAAGCTTGGTGCAGAGTCGGCTGTACAGGCAGTCTAGGTTACAAGAGCTAGTAGCTGGTGAACTTGCTGAGTAAGACCTTCTATTTTCTTGCTAAGCTTGGTGCAGAGTCAGCTGTACAGACAGTCTAGGTTACAAGAGCTAGTAGCTGGTGAACTTGCTGAGTAAGACCTTCTTTTTTCTTGCTAAGCTTGGTGCAGAGTCAGCTGTACAGACAGTCTAGGTTACAAGAGCTAGTAACTGGTGAACTTGCTGAGTAAGACCTTCTATTTTCTTGCTAAGCTTGTTGCAGAGTCAGCTGTACAGGCAGTCTAGGTTACAAGAGCTAGTAGCTGGTGAACTTGCTGAGTAAGACCTTCTATTTTCTTGCTAAGCTTGGTGCAGAGTCAGCTGTACAGGCAGTCTAGGTTACAAGAGCTAGTAGCTGGTGAACTTGCTGAGTAAGACCTTCTATTTTCTTGCTAAGCTTGGTGCAGAGTCAGCTGTACAGACAGTCTAGGTTACAAGAGCTAGTAACTGGTGAACTTGCTGAGTAAGACCTTCTATTTTCTTGCTAAGCTTGGTGCAGAGTCAGCTGTACAGGCAGTCTAGGTTACAAGAGCTAGTAGCTGGTGAACTTGCTGAGTAAGACCTTCTATTTTCTTGCTAAGCTTGGTGCAGAGTCAGCTGTACAGGCAGTCTAGGTTACAAGAGCTAGTAGCTGGTGAACTTGCTGAGTAAGACCTTCAATTTTCTTGCTAAGCTTGGTGCAGAGTCAGCTGTACAGGCAGTCTAGGTTACAAGAGCTAGTAGCTGGTGAACTTGCTGAGTAAGACCTTCTATTTTCTTGCTAAGCTTGGTGCAGAATCAGCTGTACAGGCAGTCTAGGTTACAAGAGCTAGTAGCTGGTGAACTTGCTGAGTAAGACCTTCTATTTTCTTGCTAAGCTTGGTGCAGAATCAGCTGTACAGGCAGTCTAGGTTACAAGAGCTAGTAGCTGGTGAACTTCCTGCGTAAGACCTTCTACTTTCTTTCTAAGCTTGGTGCAGAGTCAGCTGTACAGGCAGTCTAGATTACAAGAGCTAGTAGCTGGTGAACGTGCTGAGTAAGACCTTCTATTTTCTTGCTAAGCTTCGTGCAGAATCAGCTGTACAGGCAGTCTAGGTTACAAGAGCTAGTAGCTGGTGAACTTGCTGAGTAAGACTTTCTATTTTCTTGCTAAGCTTGGTGCAGAGTCAGCTGTACAGACAGTCTAGGTTACAAGAGCTAGTAGCTGGTGAACTTGCTGAGTAAGACCTTCTATTTTCTTGCTAAGCTTGGTGCAGAGTCAGCTGTACAGGCAGTCTAGGTTACAAGAGCTAGTAGCTGGTGAACTTGCTGAGTAAGACCTTCTATTTCTTGCTAAGCTTGGTGCAGAGTCAGCTGTACAGGCAGTCTAGGTTACAAGAGCTAGTAGCTGGTGAACTTGCTGAGTAAGACCTTCTATTTTCTTGCTAAGCTTGGTGCAGAATAAGCTGTACAGGCAGTCTAGGTTACAAGAGCTAGTAGCTGGTGAACTTGCTGAGTAAGACCTTCTATTTTCTTGCTAAGCTTGGTGCAGAGTCGGCTGTACAGGCAGTCTAGGTTACAAGAGCTAGTAGCTGGTGAACTTGCTGAGTAAGACCTTCTATTTTCTTGCTAAGCTTGGTGCAGAGTCAGCTGTACAGGCAGTCTAGGTTACAAGAGCTAGTAGCTGGTGAACTTGCTGAGTAAGACCTTCCATTTTCTTGCTAAGCTTGGTGCAGAATCAGCTGTACAGGCAGTCTAGGTTACAAGAGCTAGTAGCTGGTGAACTTGCTGAGTAAGACCTTCTATTTTCTTGCTAAGCTTGGTGCAGAGTCAGCTGTACAGGCAGTCTAGGTTACAAGAGCTAGTAGCTGGTGAACTTGCTGAGTAAGACCTTCTATTTTCTTGCTAAGCTTGTTGCAGAGTCAGCTGTACAGGTTGTCTAGGTTACAAGAGCTAGTAGCTGGTGAACTTGCTGAGTAAGACCTTCTATTTTCTTGCTAAGCTTGGTGCAGAATCAGCTGTACAGGCAGTCTAGGTTACAAGAGCTAGTAGCTGGTGAACTTGCTGAGTAAGACCTTCTATTTTCTTGCTAACCTTGGTGCAGAGTCAGCTGTACAGGTTGTCTAGGTTACAAGAGCTAGTAGCTGGTGAACTTGCTGAGTAAGTCCTTCTATTTTCTTGCTAAGCTTGGTGCAGAATCAGCTGTACAGGCAGTCTAGGTTACAAGAGCTAGTAGCTGGTTAACTTGCTGAGTAAGACCTTCTATTTTCTTGCTAAGCTTGGTGCAGAATCAGCTGTACAGGCAGTCTAGGTTACAAGAGCTAGTAGCTGGTGAACTTGCTGAGTAAGACCTTCTATTTTCTTGCTAAGCTTGGTGCAGAGTCAGCTGTACAGGCAGTCTAGGTTACAAGAGCTAGTAGCTGGTGAACTTGCTGAGTAAGACCTTCTATTTTCTTGCTAAGCTTGGTGCAGAGTCAGCTGTACAGGCAGTCTAGGTTACAAGAGCTAGTAGCTGGTGAACTTGCTGAGTAAGACCTTCAATTTTCTTGCTAAGCTTGGTGCAGAGTCAGCTGTACAGGCAGTCTAGGTTACAAGAGCTAGTAGCTGGTGAACTTGCTGAGTAAGACCTTCTATTTTCTTGCTAAGCTTGGTGCAGAATCAGCTGTACAGGCAATCTAGGTTACAAGAGCTAGTAGCTGGTGAACTTGCTGAGTAAGACCTTCTATTTTCTTGCTAAGCTTGGTGCAGAGTCAGCTGTAGAGACAGTCTAGGTTACAAGAGCTAGTAGCTGGTGAACTTGCTGAGTAAGACCTTCTATTTTCTTGCTAAGCTTGGTGCAGAGTCAGCTCTACAGGCAGTCTAGGTTACAAGAGCTAGTAGCTGGTGAACTTGCTGAGTAAGACCTTCTATTTTCTTGCTAAGCTTGGTGCAGAATCAGCTGTACAGGCAGTCTAGGTTACAAGAGCTAGTAGCTGGTGAACTTGCTGAGTAAGACCTTCTATTTTCTTGCTAAGCTTGGTGCAGAGTCAGCTGTACAGACAGTCTAGGTTACAAGAGCTAGTAGCTGGTGAACTTGCTGAGTAAGACCTTCTATTTTCTTGCTAAGCTTGGTGCAGAGTCAGCTGTACAGACAGTCTAGGTTACAAGAGCTAGTAACTGGTGAACTTGCTGAGTAAGACCTTCTATTTTCTTGCTAAGCTTGGTGCAGAGTCAGCTGTACAGGCAGTCTAGGTTACAAGAGCTAGTAGCTGGTGAACTTGCTGAGTAAGACCTTCTATTTTCTTGCTAAGCTTGGTGCAGAGTCAGCTGTACAGGCAGTCTAGGTTACAAGAGCTAGTAGCTGGTGAACTTGCTGAGTAAGACCTTCAATTTTCTTGCTAAGCTTGGTGCAGAGTCAGCTGTACAGGCAGTCTAGGTTACAAGAGCTAGTAGCTGGTGAACTTGCTGAGTAAGACCTTCTATTTTCTTGCTAAGCTTGGTGCAGAATCAGCTGTACAGGCAGTCTAGGTTACAAGAGCTAGTAGCTGGTGAACTTGCTGCGTAAGACCTTCTATTTTCTTGCTAAGCTTGGTGCAGAGTCAGCTGTAGAGACAGTCTAGGTTACAAGAGCTAGTAGCTGGTGAACTTGCTGAGTAAGACCTTCTATTTTCTTGCTAAGCTTGGTGCAGAGTCAGCTCTACAGGCAGTCTAGGTTACAAGAGCTAGTAGCTGGTGAACTTGCTGAGTAAGACCTTCTATTTTCTTGCTAAGCTTGGTGCAGAATCAGCTGTACAGGCAGTCTAGGTTACAAGAGCTAGTAGCTGGTGAACTTGCTGAGTAAGACCTTCTATTTTCTTGCTAGGCTTGGTGCAGAGTCAGCTGTACAGGCAGTCTAGGTTACAAGAGCTAGTAGCTGGTGAACGTGCTGAGTAAGACCTTCTATTTTCTTGCTAAGCTTCGTGCAGAATCAGCTGTACAGGCAGTCTAGGTTGCAAGAGCTAGTAGCTGGTGGACTTGCTGAGTAAGACTTTCTATTTTCTTGCTAAGCTTGGTGCAGAGTCAGCTGTACAGACAGTCTAGGTTACAAGAGCTAGTAGCTGGTGAACTTGCTGAGTAAGACCTTCTATTTTCTTGCTAAGCTTGGTGCAGAGTCAGCTGTACAGGCAGTCTAGGTTACAAGAGCTAGTAGCTGGTGAACTTGCTGAGTAAGACCTTCTATTTCTTGCTAAGCTTGGTGCAGAGTCAGCTGTACAGGCAGTCTAGGTTACAAGAGCTAGTAGCTGGTGAACTTGCTGAGTAAGACCTTCTATTTTCTTGCTAAGCTTGGTGCAGAATAAGCTGTACAGGCAGTCTAGGTTACAAGAGCTAGTAGCTGGTGAACTTGCTGAGTAAGACCTTCTATTTTCTTGCTAAGCTTGGTGCAGCGTCAGCTGTACAGACAGTCTAGGTTACAAGAGCTAGTAGCTGGTGAACTTGCTGAGTAAGACCTTCTATTTTCTTGCTAAGCTTGGTGCAGAGTCAGCTGTACAGACAGTCTAGGTTACAAGAGCTAGTAGCTGGTGAACTTGCTGAGTAAGACCTTCTATTTTCTTGCTAAGCTTGGTGCAGAGTCAGCTGTACAGGCAGTCTAGGTTACAAGAGCTAGTAGCTGGTGAACTTGCTGAGTAAGACCTTCTATTTTCTTGCTAAGCTTGGTGCAGAGTCAGCTGTACAGGCAGTCTAGGTTACAAGAGCTAGTAGCTGGTGAACTTGCTGAGTAAGACCTTCTTTTTTCTTGCTAAGCTTGGTGCAGAGTCAGCTGTACAGACAGTCTAGGTTACAAGAGCTAGTAACTGGTGAACTTGCTGAGTAAGACCTTCTATTTTCTTGCTAAGCTTGGTGCAGAGTCAGCTGTACAGGCAGTCTAGGTTACAAGAGCTAGTAGCTGGTGAACTTGCTGAGTAAGACCTTCTATTTTCTTGCTAAGCTTGGTGCAGAGTCAGCTGTACAGGCAGTCTAGGTTACAAGAGCTAGTAGCTGGTGAACTTGCTGAGTAAGACCTTCTATTTTCTTGCTAAGCTTGGTGCAGAGTCAGCTCTACAGGCAGTCTAGGTTACAAGAGCTAGTAGCTGGTGAACTTGCTGAGTAAGACCTTCTATTTTCTTGCTAAGCTTCGTGCAGAATCAGCTGTACAGGCAGTCTAGGTTACAAGAGCTAGTAGCTGGTGAACTTGCTGAGTAAGACCTTCTATTTTCTTGCTAAGCTTGGTGCAGAGTCAGCTGTACAGGCAGTCTAGGTTACAAGAGCTAGTAGCTGGTGAACTTGCTGAGTAAGACCTTCTATTTTCTTGCTAAGCTTGTTGCAGAGTCAGCTGTACAGGTTGTCTAGGTTACAAGAGCTAGTAGCTGGTGAACTTGCTGAGTAAGACCTTCTATTTCCTTGCTAAGCTTGGTGCAGAATCAGCTGTACAGGCAGTCTAGGTTACAAGAGCTAGTAGCTGGTGAACTTGCTGAGTAAGACCTTCTATTTTCTTACTAAGCTAGGTGCAGAGTCAGCTGTACAGGTTGTCTAGGTTACAAGAGCTAGTAGCTGGTGAACTTGCTGAGTAAGACCTTCTATTTTCTTGCTAACCTTGGTGCAGAGTCAGCTGTACAGGTTGTCTAGGTTACAAGAGCTAGTAGCTGGTGAATTTCCTGAGTAAGACCTTCAATTTTCTTGCTAAGCTTGGTGCAGAATCAGCTGTACAGGCAGTCTAGGTTACAAGAGCTAGTAGCTGGTGAACTTGCTGAGTAAGACCTTCTATTTTCTTGCTAAGCTTGGTGCAGAATCAGCTGTACAGGCAGCCTAGGTTACAAGAGCTAGTAGCTGGTGAACTTGCTGAGTAAGACCTTCTATTTTCTTGCTAAGCTTGGTGGAGAGTCAGCTGTACAGACAGTCTAGGTTACAAGAGCTAGTAGCTGGTGAACTTGCTGAGTAAGACCTTCTATTTTCTTGCTAAGCTTGGTGCAGAGTCAGCTCTACAGGCAGTCTAGGTTACAAGAGCTAGTAGCTGGTGAACTTGCTGAGTAAGACCTTCTATTTTCTTGCTAAGCTTGGTGCAGAATCAGCTGTACAGGCAGTCTAGGTTACAAGAGCTAGTAGCTGGTGAACTTGCTGAGTAAGACCTTCTATTTTCTTGCTAAGCTTGGTGCAGAGTCAGCTGTACAGGCAGTCTAGGTTACAAGAGCTAGTAGCTGGTGAACGTGCTGAGTAAGACCTTCTATTTTCTTGCTAAGCTTCGTGCAGAATCAGCTGTACAGGCAGTCTAGGTTACAAGAGCTAGTAGCTGGTGAACTTGCTGAGTAAGACCTTCTATTTCTTGCTAAGCTTGGTGCAGAGTCAGCTGTACAGGCAGTCTAGGTTACAAGAGCTAGTAGCTGGTGAACTTGCTGAGTAAGACCTTCTATTTTCTTGCTAAGCTTAGTGCAGAATCAGCTGTACAGGCAGTCTAGGTTACAAGAGCTAGTAGCTGGTGAACTTGCTGAGTAAGACCTTCAATTTTCTTGCTAAGCTTGGTGCAGAGTCAGCTGTACAGGCAGTCTAGGTTACAAGAGCTAGTAGCTGGTGAACTTGCTGAGTAAGACCTTCTATTTTCTTGCTAAGCTTGGTGCAGAATCAGCTGTACAGGCAGTCTAGGTTACAAGAGCTAGTAGCTGGTGAACTTGCTGCGTAAGACCTTCTATTTTCTTGCTAAGCTTGGTGCAGAGTCAGCTGTAGAGACAGTCTAGGTTACAAGAGCTAGTAGCTGGTGAACTTGCTGAGTAAGACCTTCTATTTTCTTGCTAAGCTTGGTGCAGAGTCAGCTCTACAGGCAGTCTAGGTTACAAGAGCTAGAACCTGGTGAACTTGCTGAGTAAGACCTTCTATTTTCTTGCTAAGCTTGGTGCAGAATCAGCTGTACAGGCAGTCTAGGATACAAGAGCTAGTAGCTGGTGAACTTGCTGAGTAAGACCTTCTATTTTCTTGCTAAGCTTGGTGCAGAGTCAGCTGTACAGGCAGTCTAGGTTACAAGAGCTAGTAGCTGGTGAACGTGCTGAGTAAGACCTTCTATTTTCTTGCTAAGCTTCGTGCAGAATCAGCTGTACAGGCAGTCTAGGTTACAAGAGCTAGTAGCTAGTGAACTTGCTGAGTAAGACTTTCTATTTTCTTGCTAAGCTTGGTGCAGAGTCAGCTGTACAGACAGTCTAGGTTACAAGAGCTAGTAGCTGGTGAACTTGCTGAGTAAGACCTTCTATTTTCTTGCTAAGCTTGGTGCAGAGTCAGCTGTACAGGCAGTCTAGGTTACAAGAGCTAGTAGCTGGTGAACTTGCTGAGTAAGACCTTCTATTTCTTGCTAAGCTTGGTGCAGAGTCAGCTGTACAGGCAGTCTAGGTTACAAGAGCTAGTAGCTGGTGAACTTGCTGAGTAAGACCTTCTATTTTCTTGCTAAGCTTGGTGCAGAATAAGCTGTACAGGCAGTCTAGGTTACAAGAGCTAGTAGCTGGTGAACTTGCTGAGTAAGACCTTCTATTTTCTTGCTAAGCTTGGTGCAGCGTCAGCTGTACAGACAGTCTAGGTTACAAGAGCTAGTAGCTGGTGAACTTGCTGAGTAAGACCTTCTATTTTCTTGCTAAGCTTGGTGCAGAGTCAGCTGTACAGACAGTCTAGGTTACAAGAGCTAGTAGCTGGTGAACTTGCTGAGTAAGACCTTCTATTTTCTTGCTAAGCTTGGTGCAGAGTCAGCTGTACAGGCAGTCTAGGTTACAAGAGCTAGTAGCTGGTGAACTTGCTGAGTAAGACCTTCTATTTTCTTGCTAAGCTTGGTGCAGAGTCAGCTGTACAGGCAGTCTAGGTTACAAGAGCTAGTAGCTGGTGAACTTGCTGAGTAAGACCTTCTTTTTTCTTGCTAAGCTTGGTGCAGAGTCAGCTGTACAGACAGTCTAGGTTACAAGAGCTAGTAACTGGTGAACTTGCTGAGTAAGACCTTCTATTTTCTTGCTAAGCTTGGTGCAGAGTCAGCTGTACAGGCAGTCTAGGTTACAAGAGCTAGTAGCTGGTGAACTTGCTGAGTAAGACCTTCTATTTTCTTGCTAAGCTTGGTGCAGAGTCAGCTGTACAGGCAGTCTAGGTTACAAGAGCTAGTAGCTGGTGAACTTGCTGAGTAAGACCTTCTATTTTCTTGCTAAGCTTGGTGCAGAGTCAGCTGTACAGGCAGTCTAGGTTACAAGAGCTAGTAGCTGGTGAACTTGCTGAGTAAGACCTTCTATTTTCTTGCTAAGCTTCGTGCAGAATCAGCTGTACAGGCAGTCTAGGTTACAAGAGCTAGTAGCTGGTGAACTTGCTGAGTAAGACCTTCTATTTTCTTGCTAAGCTTGGTGCAGAGTCAGCTGTACAGGCAGTCTAGGTTACAAGAGCTAGTAGCTGGTGAACTTGCTGAGTAAGACCTTCTATTTTCTTGCTAAGCTTGGTGCAGAGTCAGCTCTACAGGCAGTCTAGGTTACAAGAGCTAGTAGCTGGTGAACTTGCTGAGTAAGACCTTCTATTTTCTTGCTAAGCTTGGTGCAGAATCAGCTGTACAGGCAGTCTAGGTTACAAGAGCTAGTAGCTGGTGAACTTGCTGAGTAAGACCTTCTATTTTCTTGCTAAGCTTGGTGCAGAGTCAGCTGTACAGGCAGTCTAGGTTACAAGAGCTAGTAGCTGGTGAACGTGCTGAGTAAGACCTTCTATTTTCTTGCTAAGCTTCGTGCAGAATCAGCTGTACAGGCAGTCTAGGTTACAAGAGCTAGTAGCTGGTGAACTTGCTGAGTAAGACTTTCTATTTTCTTGCTAAGCTTGGTGCAGAGTCAGCTGTACAGACAGTCTAGGTTACAAGAGCTAGTAGCTGGTGAACTTGCTGAGTAAGACCTTCTATTTTCTTGCTAAGCTTGGTGCAGAGTCAGCTGTACAGGCAGTCTAGGTTACAAGAGCTAGTAGCTGGTGAACTTGCTGAGTAAGACCTTCTATTTCTTGCTAAGCTTGGTGCAGAGTCAGCTGTACAGGCAGTCTAGGTTACAAGAGCTAGTAGCTGGTGAACTTGCTGAGTAAGACCTTCTATTTTCTTGCTAAGCTTGGTGCAGAGTCAGCTCTACAGGCAGTCTAGGTTACAAGAGCTAGTAGCTGGTGAACTTGCTGAGTAAGACCTTCTATTTTCTTGCTAAGCTTGGTGCAGAATCAGCTGTACAGGCAGTCTAGGTTACAAGAGCTAGTAGCTGGTGAACTTGCTGAGTAAGACCTTCTATTTTCTTGCTAAGCTTGGTGCAGAGTCAGCTGTACAGACAGTCTAGGTTACAAGAGCTAGTAGCTGGAGAACTTGCTGAGTAAGACCTTCTATTTTCTTGTTAAGCTTGGTGCAGAGTCAGCTGTACAGACAGTCTAGGTTACAAGAGCTAGTAGCTGGTGAACTTGCTGAGTAAGACCTTCTATTTTCTTGCTAAGCTTGGTGCAGAGTCAGCTGTACAGGCAGTCTAGGTTAGAAGAACTAGTAGCTGGTGAACTTGCTGAGTAAGACCTTCTATTTTCTTGCTAAGCTTTTTGCAGAGTCAGCTGTACAGGCAGTCTAGGTTACAAGAGCTAGTAGCTGGTGAACTTGCTGAGTAAGACTTTCTATTTTCTTGCTAAGCTTGGTGCAGAGTCAGCTGTACAGGCAGTCTAGGTTACAAGAGCTAGTAGCTGGTGAACTTGCTGAGTAAGACCTTCTATTTTCTTGCTAAACTTGGTGCAGAGTCAGCTGTACAGGCAGTCTAGGTTACAAGAGCTAGTAGCTGGTGAACTTGCTGAGTAAGACTTTCTATTTTCTTGCTAAGCTTGGTGCAGAGTCAGCTGTACAGACAGTCTAGGTTACAAGAGCTAGTAGCTGGTGAACTTGCTGAGTAAGACCTTCTATTTTCTTGCTAAGCTTGGTGCAGAGTCACCTGTACAGGCAGTCTAGGTTACAAGAGCTAGTAGCTGGTGAACTTGCTGAGTAAGACCTTCTATTTTCTTGCTAAGCTTCGTGCAGAATCAGCTGTACAGGCAGTCTAGGTTACAAGAGCTAGTAGCTGGTGAACGTGCTGAGTAAGACCTTCTATTTTCTTGCTAAGCTTGGTGCAGAGTCAGCTGTAGAGACAGTCTAGGTTACAAGAGCTAGTAGCTGGTGAACTTGCTGAGTAAGACCTTCTATTTTCTTGCTAAGCTTGGTGCAGAGTCAGCTCTACAGGCAGTCTAGGTTACAAGAGCTAGTAGCTGGTGAACTTGCTGAGTAAGACCTTCTATTTTCTTGCTAAGCTTGGTGCAGAGTCAGCTGTACAGGTAGTCTAGGTTACAAGAGCTAGTAGCTGGTGAACTTGCTGAGTAAGACCTTCTATTTCTTGCTAAGCTTGGTGCAGAGTCAGCTGTACAGGCAGTCTAGGTTACAAGAGCTAGTAGCTGGTGAACTTGCTGAGTAAGACCTTCTATTTTCTTGCTAAGCTTGGTGCAGAATAAGCTGTACAGGCAGTCTAGGTTACAAGAGCTAGTAGCTGGTGAACTTGCTGAGTAAGACCTTCTATTTTCTTCCTAAGCTTGGTGCAGCGTCAGCTGTACAGACAGTCTAGGTTACAAGAGCTAGTAGCTGGTGAACTTGCTGAGTAAGACCTTCTATTTTCTTGCTAAGCTTGGTGCAGAGTCAGCTGTACAGGCAGTCTAGGTTACAAGAGCTAGTAGCTGGTGAACTTGCTGAGTAAGACCTTCTATTTTCTTGCTAAGCTTCGTGCAGAATCAGCTGTACAGGCAGTCTAGGTTACAAGAGCTAGTAGCTGGTGAACTTGCTGAGTAAGACCTTCTATTTTCTTGCTAAGCTTGGTGCAGAGTCAGCTGTACAGGCAGTCTAGGTTACAAGAGCTAGTAGCTGGTGAACTTGCTGAGTAAGACCTTCTATTTTCTTGCTAAGCTTGTTGCAGAGTCAGCTGTACAGGTTGTCTAGGTTACAAGAGCTAGTAGCTGGTGAACTTGCTGAGTAAGACCTTCTAATTTCTTGCTAAGCTTGGTGCAGAGTCAGCTGTACAGGCAGTCTAGGTTACAAGAGCTAGTAGCTGGTGAACTTGCTGAGTAAGACCTTCTATTTCTTGCTAAGCTTGGTGCAGAGTCAGCTGTACAGGCAGTCTAGGTTACAAGAGCTAGTAGCTGGTGAACTTGCTGAGTAAGACCTTCTATTTTCTTGCTAAGCTTGGTGCAGAATCAGCTGTACAGGCAGTCTAGGTTACAAGAGCTAGTAGCTGGTGAACTTGCTGAGTAAGACCTTCTATTTTCTTGCTAAGCTTGGTGCAGAGTCAGCTGTACAGACAGTCTAGGTTACAAGAGCTAGTAGCTGGAGAACTTGCTGAGTAAGACCTTCTATTTTCTTGCTAAGCTTGGTGCAGAGTCAGCTGTACAGACAGTCTAGGTTACAAGAGCTAGTAGCTGGTGAACTTGCTGAGTAAGACCTTCTATTTTCTTGCTAAGCTTGGTGCAGAGTCAGCTGTACAGGCAGTCTAGGTTAGAAGAGCTAGTAGCTGGTGAACTTGCTGAGTAAGACCTTCTATTTTCTTGCTAAGCTTTTTGCAGAGTCAGCTGTACAGGCAGTCTAGGTTACAAGAGCTAGTAGCTGGTGAACTTGCTGAGTAAGACTTTCTATTTTCTTGCTAAGCTTGGTGCAGAGTCAGCTGTACAGGCAGTCTAGGTTACAAGAGCTAGTAGCTGGTGAACTTGCTGAGTAAGACCTTCTATTTTCTTGCTAAGCTTGGTGCAGAGTCAGCTGTACAGGCAGTCTAGGTTACAAGAGCTAGTAGCTGGTGAACTTGCT
The DNA here is from genome assembly GCA_036971475.1 of Prosapia bicincta. Lineage (NCBI taxonomy): Eukaryota > Metazoa > Arthropoda > Insecta > Hemiptera > Cercopidae > Prosapia > Prosapia bicincta. The sequence continues at coordinate 87,661,826 of JBAIZL010000006.1, read as the reverse complement.
GAGTAAGACTTTCTATTTTCTTGCTAAGCTTGGTGCAGAGTCAGCTGTACAGACAGTCTAGGTTACAAGAGCTAGTAGCTGGTGAACTTGCTGAGTAAGACCTTCTATTTTCTTGCTAAGCTTGGTGCAGAGTCACCTGTACAGGCAGTCTAGGTTACAAGAGCTAGTAGCTGGTGAACTTGCTGAGTAAGACCTTCTATTTTCTTGCTAAGCTTCGTGCAGAATCAGCTGTACAGGCAGTCTAGGTTACAAGAGCTAGTAGCTGGTGAACGTGCTGAGTAAGGCCTTCTATTTTCTTGCTAAGCTTGGTGCAGAGTCAGCTGTAGAGACAGTCTAGGTTACAAGAGCTAGTAGCTGGTGAACTTGCTGAGTAAGACCTTCTATTTTCTTGCTAAGCTTGGTGCAGAGTCAGCTCTACAGGCAGTCTAGGTTACAAGAGCTAGTAGCTGGTGAACTTGCTGAGTAAGACCTTCTATTTTCTTGCTAAGCTTGGTGCAGAGTCAGCTGTACAGGTAGTCTAGGTTACAAGAGCTAGTAGCTGGTGAACTTGCTGAGTAAGGCCTTCTATTTCTTGCTAAGCTTGGTGCAGAGTCAGCTGTACAGGCAGTCTAGGTTACAAGAGCTAGTAGCTGGTGAACTTGCTGAGTAAGACCTTCTATTTTCTTGCTAAGCTTGGTGCAGAATAAGCTGTACAGGCAGTCTATGTTACAAGAGCTAGTAGCTGGTGAACTTGCTGAGTAAGACCTTCTATTTTCTTCCTAAGCTTGGTGCAGCGTCAGCTGTACAGACAGTCTAGGTTACAAGAGCTAGTAGCTGGTGAACTTGCTGAGTAAGACCTTCTATTTTCTTGCTAAGCTTGGTGCAGAGTCAGCTGTACAGGCAGTCTAGGTTACAAGAGCTAGTAGCTGGTGAACTTGCTGAGTAAGACCTTCTATTTTCTTGCTAAGCTTCGTGCAGAATCAGCTGTACAGGCAGTCTAGGTTACAAGAGCTAGTAGCTGGTGAACTTGCTGAGTAAGACCTTCTATTTTCTTGCTAAGCTTGGTGCAGAGTCAGCTGTACAGGCAGTCTAGGTTACAAGAGCTAGTAGCTGGTGAACTTGCTGAGTAAGACCTTCTATTTTCTTGCTAAGCTTGTTGCAGAGTCAGCTGTACAGGTTGTCTAGGTTACAAGAGCTAGTAGCTGGTGAACTTGCTGAGTAAGACCTTCTAATTTCTTGCTAAGCTTGGTGCAGAGTCAGCTGTACAGGCAGTCTAGGTTACAAGAGCTAGTAGCTGGTGAACTTGCTGAGTAAGACCTTCTATTTCTTGCTAAGCTTGGTGCAGAGTCAGCTGTACAGGCAGTCTAGGTTACAAGAGCTAGTAGCTGGTGAACTTGCTGAGTAAGACCTTCTATTTTCTTGCTAAGCTTGGTGCAGAATCAGCTGTACAGGCAGTCTAGGTTACAAGAGCTAGTAGCTGGTGAACTTGCTGAGTAAGACCTTCTATTTTCTTGCTAAGCTTGGTGCAGAGTCAGCTGTACAGACAGTCTAGGTTACAAGAGCTAGTAGCTGGAGAACTTGCTGAGTAAGACCTTCTATTTTCTTGCTAAGCTTGGTGCAGAGTCAGCTGTACAGACAGTCTAGGTTAAGAGAGCTAGTAGCTGGTGAACTTGCTGAGTAAGACCTTCTATTTTCTTGCTAAGCTTGGTGCAGAGTCAGCTGTACAGGCAGTCTAGGTTAGAAGAGCTAGTAGCTGGTGGACTTGCTGAGTAAGACCTTCTATTTTCTTGCTAAGCTTTTTGCAGAGTCAGCTGTACAGGCAGTCTAGGTTACAAGAGCTAGTAGCTGGTGAACTTGCTGAGTAAGACCTTCTATTTTCTTGCTAAGCTTGGTGCAGAGTCAGCTGTACAGGCAGTCTAGGTTACAAGAGCTAGTAGCTGGTGAACTTGCTGAGTAAGACCTTCTATTTTCTTGCTAAGCTTGGTGCAGAGTCAGCTATACAGGCAGTCTAGGTTACAAGAGCTAGTAGCTGGTGAACTTGCTGAGTAAGACTTTCTATTTTCTTGCTAAGCTTGGTGCAGAGTCAGCTGTACAGGCAGTCTAGGTTACAAGAGCTAGTAGCTGGTGAACTTGCTGAGTAAGACCTTCTATTTTCTTGCTAAGCTTGGTGCAGAGTCAGCTGTACAGGCAGTCTAGGTTACAAGAGCTAGTAGCTGGTGAACTTGCTGAGTAAGACCTTCTATTTTCTTGCTAAGCTTCGTGCAGAATCAGCTGTACAGGCAGTCTAGGTTACAAGAGCTAGTAGCTGGTGAACTTGCTGAGTAAGACCTTCTATTTTCTTGCTAAGCTTGGTGCAGAGTCAGCTGTACAGGCAGTCTAGGTTACAAGAGCTAGTAGCTGGTGAACTTGCTGAGTAAGACCTTCTATTTTCTTGCTAAGCTTGGTGCAGAGTCAGCTGTACAGGTTGTCTAGGTTACAAGAGCTAGTAGCTGGTGAACTTGCTGAGTAAGACCTTCTATTTTCTTGCTAAGCTTGGTGCAGAATCAGCTGTACAGGCAGTCTAGGTTACAAGAGCTAGTAACTGGTGAACTTGCTGAGTAAGACCTTCTATTTTCTTGCTAAACTTGGTGCAGATTCAGCTGTACAGGTTGTCTAGGTTACAAGAGCTAGTAGCTGGTGAACTTGCTGAGTAAGACCTTCTATTTTCTTGCTAAGCTTGGTGCAGAGTCAGCTGTACAGGTTGTCTAGGTTACAAGAGCTAGTAGCTGGTGAACTTGCTGAGTAAGACCTTCTATTTTCTTGCTAAGCTTGGTGCAGAATCAGCTGTACAGGCAGTCTAGGTTACAAGAGCTAGTAGCTGGTGAACTTGCTGAGTAAGACTTTCTATTTTCTTGCTAAGCTTGGTGCAGAGTCAGCTGTACAGACAGTCTAGGTTACAAGAGCTAGTAGCTGGTGAACTTGCTGAGTAAGACCTTCTATTTTCTTGCTAAGCTTGGTGCAGAGTCAGCTGTACAGGCAGTCTAGGTTACAAGTGCTAGTAGCTGGTGAACTTGCTGAGTAAGACCTTCTATTTCTTGCTAAGCTTGGTGCAGAGTCAGCTGTACAGGCAGTCTAGGTTACAAGAGCTAGTAGCTGGTGAACTTGCTGAGTAAGACCTTCTATTTTCTTGCTAAGCTTGGTGCAGAATCAGCTGTACAGGCAGTCTAGGTTACAAGAGCTAGTAGCTGGTGAACTTGCTGAGTAAGACCTTCTATTTTCTTGCTAAGCTTGGTGCAGAGTCAGCTGTACAGACAGTCTAGGTTATAAGAGCTAGTAGCTGGTGAACTTGCTGAGTAAGACCTTCTATTTTCTTGCTAAGCTTGGTGCAGAGTCAGCTGTACAGACAGTCTAGGTTACAAGAGCTAGTAGCTGGTGAACTTGCTGAGTAAGACCTTCTATTTTCTTGCTAAGCTTGGTGCAGAGTCAACTGTACAGGCAGTCTAGGTTACAAGAGCTAGTAGCTGGTGAACTTGCTGAGTAAGACCTTCTATTTTCTTGCTAAGCTTGGTGCAGAGTCAGCTGTACAGGCAGTCTAGGTTACAAGAGCTAGTAGCTGGTGAACTTGCTGAGTAAGACCTTCTATTTTCTTGCTAAGCTTGGTGCAGAGTCAGCTGTACAGACAGTCTAGGTTACAAGAGCTAGTAACTGGTGAACTTGCTGAGTAAGACCTTCTATTTTCTTGCTAAGCTTGGTGCAGAGTCAGCTGTACAGGCAGTCTAGGTTACAAGAGCTAGTAGCTGGTGAACTTGCTGAGTAAGACCTTCTATTTTCTTGCTAAGCTTGGTGCAGAGTCAGCTGTACAGGCAGTCTAGGTTACAAGAGCTAGTAGCTGGTGAACTTGCTGAGTAAGACCTTCTATTTTCTTGCTAAGCTTCGTGCAGAATCAGCTGTACAGGCAGTCTAGGTTACAAGAGCTAGTAGCTGGTGAACTTGCTGAGTAAGAGCTTCTATTTTCTTGCTAAGCTTGGTGCAGAATCAGCTGTAGAGGCAGTCTAGGTTACAAGAGCTAGTAGCTGGTGAACTTGCTGAGTAATACCTTCTATTTTCTTGCTAAGCTTGGTGCAGAGTCAGCTGTACAGGTTGTCTAGGTTACAAGAGCTAGTAGCTGGTGAACTTGCTGAGTAAGACCTTCTATTTTCTTGCTAAGCTTGGTGCAGAGTCAGCTGTACAGGCAGTCTAGGTTACAAGAGCTAGTAGCTGGTGAACTTGCTGAGTAAGACCTTCTATTTTCTTGCTAAGCTTCGTGCAGAATCAGCTGTACAGGCAGTCTAGGTTACAAGAGCTAGTAGCTGGTGAACTTGCTGAGTAAGACCTTCTTTTTTCTTGCTAAGCTTGGTGCAGAGTCAGCTGTACAGGCAGTCTAGGTTACAAGAGCTAGTAGCTGGTGAACGTGCTGAGTAAGACCTTCTATTTTCTTGCTAAGCTTCGTGCAGAATCAGCTGTACAGGCAGTCTAGGTTACAAGAGCTAGTAGCTGGTGAACTTGCTGAGTAAGACTTTCTATTTTCTTGCTAAGTTTGGTGCAGAGTCAGCTGTACAGACAGTCTAGGTTACAAGAGCTCGTAGCTGGTGAACTTGCTGAGTAAGACCTTCTATTTTCTTGCTAAGCTTGATGCAGATTCAGCTGTACAGGCAGTCTAGGTTACAAGAGCTAGTAGCTTGTGAACTTGCTGAGTAAGACCTTCTATTTCTTGCTAAGCTTGGTGCAGAGTCAGCTGTACAGGTAGTCTAGGTTACAAGAGCTAGTAGCTGGTGAACTTGCTGAGTAAGACCTTCTATTTTCTTGCTAAGCTTGGTGCAGAATCAGCTGTACAGGCAGTCTAGGTTACAAGAGCTAGTAGCTGGTGAACTTGCTGAGTAAGACCTTCTATTTTCTTGCTAAGCTTGGTGCAGAGTCAGCTGTACAGACAGTCTAGGTTACAAGAGCTAGTAGCTGGTGAACTTGCTGAGTAAGACCTTCTATTTTCTTGCTAAGCTTGGTGCAGAGTCAGCTATACAGACAGTCTAGGTTACAAGAGCTAGTAGCTGGTGAACTTGCTGAGTAAGACCTTATATTTTCTTGCTAAGCTTGGTGCAGAGTCAGCTGTACAGGCAGTCTAGGTTACAAGAGCTAGTAGCTGGTGAACTTGCTGAGTAAGACCTTCTATTTTCTTGCTAAGCTTGGTGCAGGGTCAGCTGTACAGGCAGTCTAGGTTACAAGAGCTAGTAGCTGGTGAACTTGCTGAGTAAGACCTTCTATTTTCTTGCTAAGCTTGGTGCAGAGTCAGCTGTACAGACAGTCTAGGTTACAAGAGCTAGTAACTGGTGAACTTGCTGAGTAAGACCTTCTATTTTCTTGCTAAGCTTGGTGCAGAGTCAGCTGTACAGGCAGTCTAGGTTACAAGAGCTAGTAGCTGGTGAACTTGCTGAGTAAGACCTTCTATTTTCTTGCTAAGCTTGGTGCAGAGTCACCTGTACAGGCAGTCTAGGTTACAAGAGCTAGTAGCTGGTGAACTTGCTGAGTAAGACCTTCTATTTTCTTGCTAAGCTTGGTGCAGAGTCAGCTGTACAGGCAGTCTAGGTTACAAGAGCTAGTAGCTGGTGAACTTGCTGAGTAAGACCTTCTATTTTCTTGCTAAGCTTGGTGCAGAGTCAGCTGTACAGGCAGTCTAGGTTACAAGAGCTAGTAGCTGGTGAACTTGCTGAGTAAGACCTTCTATTTTCTTGCTAAGCTTCGTGAAGAATCAGCTGTACAGGCAGTCTAGGTTACAAGAGCTAGTAGCTGGTGAACTTGCTGAGTAAGACCTTCTATTTTCTTGCTAAGCTTGGTGCAGAGTCAGCTGTACCGGCTGTCTAGGTTACAAGAGCTAGTAGCTGGTGAACTTGCTGAGTAAGACCTTCTATTTTCTTGCTAAGCTTGGTGCAGAGTCAGCTGTACAGGTTGTCTAGGTTACAAGAGCTAGTAGCTGGTGAACTTGCTGAGTAAGACCTTCTATTTTCTTGCTAAGCTTGGTGCAGAATCAGCTGTACAGGCAGTCTAGGTTACAAGAGCTAGTAACTGGTGAACTTGCTGAGTAAGACCTTCTATTTTCTTGCTAAGCTTGGTGCAGAGTCAGCTGTACAGGTTGTCTAGGTTACAAGAGCTAGTAGCTGGTGAACTTGCTGAGTAAGACCTTCTATTTTCTTGCTAAGCTTGGTGCAGAGTCAGCTGTACAGGTTGTCTAGGTTACAAGAGCTAGTAGCTGGTGAACTTGCTGAGTAAGACCTTCTATTTTCTTGCTAAGCTTGGTGCAGAATCAGCTGTACAGGCAGTCTAGGTTACAAGAGCTAGTAGCTGGTGAACTTGCTGAGTAAGACCTTCTATTTTCTTGCTAAGCTTGGTGCAGAATCAGCTGTACAGGCAGTCTAGGTTACAAGAGCTAGTAGCTGGTGAACTTGCTGAGTAAGACCTTCTATTTTCTTGCTAAACTTGGTGCAGAGTCAGCTGTACAGACAGTCTAGGTTACAAGAGCTAGTAGCTGGTGAACTTGCTGAGTAAGACCTTCTATTTTCTTGCTAAGCTTGGTGCAGAGTCAGCTCTACAGGCAGTCTAGGTTACAAGAGCTAGTAGCTGGTGAACTTGCTGAGTAAGACCTTCTATTTTCTTGCTAAGCTTGGTGCAGAATCAGCTGTACAGGCAGTCTAGGTTACAAGCGCTAGTAGCTGGTGAACTTGCTGAGTAAGACCTTCTATTTTCTTGCTAAGCTTGGTGCAGAGTCAGCTGTACAGGCAGTCTAGGTTACAAGAGCTAGTAGCTGGTGAACGTGCTGAGTAAGACCTTCTATTTTCTTGCTAAGCTTGGTGCAGAGTCAGCTGTACAGGCAGTCTAGGTTACAAGAGCTAGTAGCTGGTGAACGTGCTGAGTAAGACCTTCTATTTTCTTGCTAAGCTTCGTGCAGAATCAGCTGTACAGGCAGTCTAGGTTACAAGAGCTAGTAGCTGGTGAACTTGCTGAGTAAGACTTTCTATTTTCTTGCTAAGCTTGGTGCAGAGTCAGCTGTACAGACAGTCTAGGTTACAAGAGCTAGTAGCTGGTGAACTTGCTGAGTAAGACCTTCTATTTTCTTGCTAAGCTTGGTGCAGAGTCAGCTGTACAGGCAGTCTAGGTTACAAGAGCTAGTAGCTGGTGAACTTGCTGAGTAAGACCTTCTATTTCTTGCTAAGCTTGGTGCAGAGTCAGCTGTACAGGCAGTCTAGGTTACAAGAGCTAGTAGCTGGTGAACTTGCTGAGTAAGACCTTCTATTTTCTTGCTAAGCTTGGTGCAGAATCAGCTGTACAGGCAGTCTAGGTTACAAGAGCTAGTAGCTGGTGAACTTGCTGAGTAAGACCTTCTATTTTCTTGCTAAGCTTGGTGCAGAGTCAGCTGTACAGACAGTCTAGGTTACAAGAGCTAGTAGCTGGTGAACTTGCTGAGTAAGACCTTCTATTTTCTTGCTAAGCTTGGTGCAGAGTCAGCTGTACAGACAGTCTAGGTTACAAGAGCTAGTAGCTGGTGAACTTGCTGAGTAAGACCTTCTATTTTCTTGCTAAGCTTGGTGCAGAGTCAGCTGTACAGGCAGTCTAGGTTACAAGAGCTAGTAGCTGGTGAACTTGCTGAGTAAGACCTTCTATTTTCTTGCTAAGCTTGGTGCAGAGTCAGCTGTACAGGCAGTCTAGGTTACAAGAGCTAGTAGCTGGTGAACTTGCTGAGTAAGACCTTCTATTTTCTTGCTAAGCTTGGTGCAGAATCAGCTGTACAGGCAGTCTAGGTTACAAGAGCTAGTAGCTGGTGAACTTGCTGAGTAAGACCTTCTATTTTCTTGCTAAGCTTGGTGCAGAGTCAGCTGTACAGGCAGTCTAGGTTACAAGAGCTAGTAGCTGGTGAACGTGCTGAGTAAGACCTTCTATTTTCTTGCTAAGCTTGGTGCAGAGTCAGCTGTACAGGCAGTCTAGGTTACAAGAGCTAGTAGCTGGTGAACGTGCTGAGTAAGACCTTCTATTTTCTTGCTAAGCTTGGTGCAGAGTCAGCTGTACAGGCAGTCTAGGTTACAAGAGCTAGTAGCTGGTGAACTTGCTGAGTAAGACCTTCTATTTTCTTGCTAAGCTTGGTGCAGAGTCAGCTGTACAGGCAGTCTAGGTTACAAGAGCTAGTAGCTGGTGAACTTGCTGAGTAAGACCTTCTATTTTCTTGCTAAGCTTCGTGCAGAATCAGCTGTACAGGCAGTCTAGGTTACAAGAGCTAGTAGCTGGTGAACTTGCTGAGTAAGACCTTCTATTTTCTTGCTAAGCTTGGTGCAGAGTCAGCTGTACAGGTTGTCTAGGTTACAAGAGCTAGTAGCTGGTGAACTTGCTGAGTAAGACCTTCTATTTTCTTGCTAAGCTTGGTGCAGAATCAGCTGTACAGGCAGTCTAGGTTACAAGAGCTAGTAGCCGGTGAACTTGCTGAGTAAGACCTTCTATTTTCTTGCTAAGCTTGGTGCAGAGTCAGCTGTACAGGTTGTCTAGGTTACAAGAGCTAGTAGCTGGTGAACTTCCTGAGTAAGACCTTCTATTTTCTTGCTAAGCTTGGTGCAGAATCAGCTGTACAGGCAGTCTAGGTTACAAGAGCTAGTAGCTGGTGAACTTGCTGAGTAAGACCTTCTATTTTCTTGCTAAGCTTGGTGCAGAATCAGCTGTACAGTCAGTCTCGGTTACAAGAGCTAGTAGCTGGTGAACTTGCTGAGTAAGACCTTCTATTTTCTTGCTAAGCTTGGTGCAGAGTCAGCTGTACAGACAGTCTAGGTTACAAGAGCTAGTAGCTGGTGAACTTGCTGAGTAAGACCTTCTATTTTCTTGCTAAGCTTGGTGCAGAGTCAGCTCTACAGGCAGTCTAGGTTACAAGAGCTAGTAGCTGGTGAACTTGCTGAGTAAGACCTTCTATTTTCTTGCTAAGCTTGGTGCAGAATCAGCTGTACAGGCAGTCTAGGTTACAAGAGCTAGTAGCTGGTGAACTTGCTGAGTAAGACCTTCTATTTTCTTGCTAAGCTTGGTGCAGAGTCAGCTGTACAGGCAGTCTAGGTTGCAAGAGCTAGTAGCTGGTGAACGTGCTGAGTAAGACCTTCTATTTTCTTGCTAAGCTTCGTGCAGAATCAACTGTACAGGCAGTCTAGGTTACAAGAGCTAGTAGCTGGTGAACTTGCTGATTAAGACTTTCTATTTTCTTGCTAAGCTTGGTGCAGAGTCAGCTGTACAGACAGTCTAGGTTACAAGAGCTAGTAGCTGGTGAACTTGCTGAGTAAGACCTTCTATTTTCTTGCTAAGCTTGGTGCAGAGTCAGCTGTACAGGCAGTCTAGGTTACAAGAGCTAGTAGCTGGTGAACGTGCTGAGTAAGACCTTCTATTTTCTTGCTAAGCTTGGTGCAGAGTCAGCTGTACAGGCAGTCTAGGTTACAAGAGCTAGTAGCTGGTGAACGTGCTGAGTAAGACCTTCTATTTTCTTGCTAAGCTTGGTGCAGAGTCAGCTGTACAGGCAGTCTAGGTTACAAGAGCTAGTAGCTGGTGAACTTGCTGAGTAAGACCTTCTATTTTCTTGCTAAGCTTGGTGCAGAGTCAGCTGTACAGGCAGTCTAGGTTACAAGAGCTAGTAGCTGGTGAACTTGCTGAGTAAGACCTTCTATTTTCTTGCTAAGCTTCGTGCAGAATCAGCTGTACAGGCAGTCTAGGTTACAAGAGCTAGTAGCTGGTGAACTTGCTGAGTAAGACCTTCTATTTTCTTGCTAAGCTTGGTGCAGAGTCAGCTGTACAGGTTGTCTAGGTTACAAGAGCTAGTAGCTGGTGAACTTGCTGAGTAAGACCTTCTATTTTCTTGCTAAGCTTGATGCAGATTCAGCTGTACAGGCAGTCTAGGTTACAAGAGCTAGTAGCTGGTGAACTTGCTGAGTAAGACCTTCTATTTCTTGCTAAGCTTGGTGCAGAGTCAGCTGTACAGGTAGTCTAGGTTACAAGAGCTAGTAGCTGGTGAACTTGCTGAGTAAGACCTTCTATTTTCTTGCTAAGCTTGGTGCAGAATCAGCTGTACAGGCAGTCTAGGTTACAAGAGCTAGTAGCTGGTGAACTTGCTGAGTAAGACCTTCTATTTTCTTGCTAAGCTTGGTGCAGAGTCAGCTGTACAGACAGTCTAGGTTACAAGAGCTAGTAGCTGGTGAACTTGCTGAGTAAGACCTTCTATTTTCTTGCTAAGCTTGGTGCAGAGTCAGCTATACAGACAGTCTAGGTTACAAGAGCTAGTAGCTGGTGAACTTGCTGAGTAAGACCTTATATTTTCTTGCTAAGCTTGGTGCAGAGTCAGCTGTACAGGCAGTCTAGGTTACAAGAGCTAGTAGCTGGTGAACTTGCTGAGTAAGACCTTCTATTTTCTTGCTAAGCTTGGTGCAGGGTCAGCTGTACAGGCAGTCTAGGTTACAAGAGCTAGTAGCTGGTGAACTTGCTGAGTAAGACCTTCTATTTTCTTGCTAAGCTTGGTGCAGAGTCAGCTGTACAGACAGTCTAGGTTACAAGAGCTAGTAACTGGTGAACTTGCTGAGTAAGACCTTCTATTTTCTTGCTAAGCTTGGTGCAGAGTCAGCTGTACAGGCAGTCTAGGTTACAAGAGCTAGTAGCTGGTGAACTTGCTGAGTAAGACCTTCTATTTTCTTGCTAAGCTTGGTGCAGAGTCACCTGTACAGGCAGTCTAGGTTACAAGAGCTAGTAGCTGGTGAACTTGCTGAGTAAGACCTTCTATTTTCTTGCTAAGCTTGGTGCAGAGTCAGCTGTACAGGCAGTCTAGGTTACAAGAGCTAGTAGCTGGTGAACTTGCTGAGTAAGACCTTCTATTTTCTTGCTAAGCTTCGTGAAGAATCAGCTGTACAGGCAGTCTAGGTTACAAGAGCTAGTAGCTGGTGAACTTGCTGAGTAAGACCTTCTATTTTCTTGCTAAGCTTGGTGCAGAGTCAGCTGTACCGGCTGTCTAGGTTACATGAGCTAGTAGCTGGTGAACTTGCTGAGTAAGACCTTCTATTTTCTTGCTAAGCTTGGTGCAGAGTCAGCTGTACAGGTTGTCTAGGTTACAAGAGCTAGTAGCTGGTGAACTTGCTGAGTAAGACCTTCTATTTTCTTGCTAAGCTTGGTGCAGAATCAGCTGTACAGGCAGTCTAGGTTACAAGAGCTAGTAACTGGTGAACTTGCTGAGTAAGACCTTCTATTTTCTTGCTAAGCTTGGTGCAGAGTCAGCTGTACAGGTTGTCTAGGTTACAAGAGCTAGTAGCTGGTGAACTTGCTGAGTAAGACCTTCTATTTTCTTGCTAAGCTTGGTGCAGAGTCAGCTGTACAGGTTGTCTAGGTTACAAGAGCTAGTAGCTGGTGAACTTGCTGAGTAAGACCTTCTATTTTCTTGCTAAGCTTGGTGCAGAATCAGCTGTACAGGCAGTCTAGGTTACAAGAGCTAGTAGCTGGTGAACTTGCTGAGTAAGACCTTCTATTTTCTTGCTAAGCTTGGTGCAGAATCAGCTGTACAGGCAGTCTAGGTTACAAGAGCTAGTAGCTGGTGAACTTGCTGAGTAAGACCTTCTATTTTCTTGCTAAACTTGGTGCAGAGTCAGCTGTACAGACAGTCTAGGTTACAAGAGCTAGTAGCTGGTGAACTTGCTGAGTAAGACCTTCTATTTTCTTGCTAAGCTTGGTGCAGAGTCAGCTCTACAGGCAGTCTAGGTTACAAGAGCTAGTAGCTGGTGAACTTGCTGAGTAAGACCTTCTATTTTCTTGCTAAGCTTGGTGCAGAATCAGCTGTACAGGCAGTCTATGTTACAAGAGCTAGTAGCTGGTGAACTTGCTGAGTAAGACCTTCTATTTTCTTGCTAAGCTTGGTGCAGAGTCAGCTGTACAGGCAGTCTAGGTTACAAGAGCTAGTAGCTGGTGAACGTGCTGAGTAAGACCTTCTATTTTCTTGCTAAGCTTGGTGCAGAGTCAGCTGTACAGGCAGTCTAGGTTACAAGAGCTAGTAGCTGGTGAACGTGCTGAGTAAGACCTTCTATTTTCTTGCTAAGCTTCGTGCAGAATCAGCTGTACAGGCAGTCTAGGTTACAAGAGCTAGTAGCTGGTGAACTTGCTGAGTAAGACTTTCTATTTTCTTGCTAAGCTTGGTGCAGAGTCAGCTGTACAGACAGTCTAGGTTACAAGAGCTAGTAGCTGGTGAACTTGCTGAGTAAGACCTTCTATTTTCTTGCTAAGCTTGGTGCAGAGTCAGCTGTACAGGCAGTCTAGGTTACAAGAGCTAGTAGCTGGTGAACTTGCTGAGTAAGACCTTCTATTTCTTGCTAAGCTTGGTGCAGAGTCAGCTGTACAGGCAGTCTAGGTTACAAGAGCTAGTAGCTGGTGAACTTGCTGAGTAAGACCTTCTATTTTCTTGCTAAGCTTGGTGCAGAATTAGCTGTACAGGCAGTCTAGGTTACAAGAGCTAGTAGCTGGTGAACTTGCTGAGTAAGACCTTCTATTTTCTTGCTAAGCTTGGTGCAGAGTCAGCTGTACAGACAGTCTAGGTTACAAGAGCTAGTAGCTGGTGAACTTGCTGAGTAAGACCTTCTATTTTCTTGCTAAGCTTGGTGCAGAGTCAGCTGTACAGACAGTCTAGGTTACAAGAGCTAGTAGCTGGTGAACTTGCTGAGTAAGACCTTCTATTTTCTTGCTAAGCTTGGTGCAGAGTCAGCTGTACAGGCAGTCTAGGTTACAAGAGCTAGTAGCTGGTGAACTTGCTGAGTAAGACCTTCTATTTTCTTGCTAAGCTTGGTGCAGAGTCAGCTGTACAGGCAGTCTAGGTTACAAGAGCTAGTAGCTGGTGAACTTGCTGAGTAAGACCTTCTATTTTCTTGCTAAGCTTGGTGCAGAATCAGCTGTACAGGCAGTCTAGGTTACAAGAGCTAGTAGCTGGTGAACTTGCTGAGTAAGACCTTCTATTTTCTTGCTAAGCTTGGTGCAGAGTCAGCTGTACAGGCAGTCTAGGTTACAAGAGCTAGTAGCTGGTGAACGTGCTGAGTAAGACCTTCTATTTTCTTGCTAAGCTTGGTGCAGAGTCAGCTGTACAGGCAGTCTAGGTTACAAGAGCTAGTAGCTGGTGAACGTGCTGAGTAAGACCTTCTATTTTCTTGCTAAGCTTGGTGCAGAGTCAGCTGTACAGGCAGTCTAGGTTACAAGAGCTAGTAGCTGGTGAACTTGCTGAGTAAGACCTTCTATTTTCTTGCTAAGCTTGGTGCAGAGTCAGCTGTACAGGCAGTCTAGGTTACAAGAGCTAGTAGCTGGTGAACTTGCTGAGTAAGACCTTCTATTTTCTTGCTAAGCTTGGTGCAGAGTCAGCTGTACAGGTTGTCTAGGTTACAAGAGCTAGTAGCTGGTGAACTTCCTGAGTAAGACCTTCTATTTTCTTGCTAAGCTTGGTGCAGAATCAGCTGTACAGGCAGTCTAGGTTACAAGAGCTAGTAGCTGGTGAACTTGCTGAGTAAGACCTTCTATTTTCTTGCTAAGCTTGGTGCAGAATCAGCTGTACAGGCAGTCTCGGTTACAAGAGCTAGTAGCTGGTGAACTTGCTGAGTAAGACCTTCTATTTTCTTGCTAAGCTTGGTGCAGAGTCAGCTGTACAGACAGTCTAGGTTACAAGAGCTAGTAGCTGGTGAACTTGCTGAGTAAGACCTTCTATTTTCTTGCTAAGCTTGGTGCAGAGTCAGCTCTACAGGCAGTCTAGGTTACAAGAGCTAGTAGCTGGTGAACTTGCTGAGTAAGACCTTCTATTTTCTTGCTAAGCTTGGTGCAGAATCAGCTGTACAGGCAGTCTAGGTTACAAGAGCTAGTAGCTGGTGAACTTGCTGAGTAAGACCTTCTATTTTCTTGCTAAGCTTGGTGCAGAGTCAGCTGTACAGGCAGTCTAGGTTGCAAGAGCTAGTAGCTGGTGAACGTGCTGAGTAAGACCTTCTATTTTCTTGCTAAGCTTCGTGCAGAATCAACTGTACAGGCAGTCTAGGTTACAAGAGCTAGTAGCTGGTGAACTTGCTGATTAAGACTTTCTATTTTCTTGCTAAGCTTGGTGCAGAGTCAGCTGTACAGGCAGTCTAGGTTACAAGAGCTAGTAGCTGGTGAACTTGCTGAGTAAGACCTTCTATTTCTTGCGAAGCTTGGTGCAGAGTCAGCTGTACAGGCAGTCTAGGTTACAAGAGCTAGTAGCTGGTGAACTTGCTGAGTAAGACCTTCTATTTTCTTGCTAAGCTTGGTGCAGAATCAGCTGTACAGGCAGTCTAGGTTACAAGAGCTAGTAGCTGGTGAACTTGCTTAGTAAGACCTTCTATTTTCTTGCTAAGCTTGGTGCAGAGTCAGCTGTACAGGCAGTCTAGGTTACAAGAGCTAGTAGCTGGTGAACTTGCTGAGTAAGACCTTCTATTTTCTTGCTAAGCTTGGTGCAGAGTCAGCTGTACAGGCAGTCTATGTTACAAGAGCTAGTAGCTGGTGAACTTGCTGAGTAAGACCTTCTATTTTCTTGCTAAGCTTGGTGCAGAGTCAGCTGTACAGACAGTCTAGGTTACAAGAGCTAGTAGCTGGTGAACTTGCTGAGTAAGACCTTCTATTTTCTTGCTAAGCTTGGTGCAGTTTGAACGGAACTTTACGGTTGTTGCCGCTGCTGCACACGACATGCCCACAAGTCTAGGTGATACAAACTTGTACTTTTTCTTCGTCTTAGAAAATGAAATTTTGTCTTTTGTCATGATGCTCAGGATCTCTATCTCCCTCTTGAATTTTAGGCAGCTAAAGAAGCGAGCAGGGTAATCTCCAGCACAATTAGGGTATTTTTTCGGCGTGGCCATGAGTTCCACAGTGACCGCATACCTCTTACTTAGTGCACGATGTGCTTACATGTCCGAATCGTTGACACTTATAACATCGTCGAGGATTCGGAATATATGGCTTGACAGAAAGCCGTTAATAGCCCGCATAGATAAACTGTGGAAGAGATGGTTTCCCGAATGTGTGTATAATTGAATGTGTTGCAACCCTTTGCCCATTTTGATTCTTCATAATCTGAACAATGTAGGTTACACCCTCAGATGGTAGTTCCGATTTAATTTCATTTTCAGGAACATGCAAAGGTGTGACGACCCCCTTTTGAAGAGTTCAGAGTTCTGTGGGGGACTTTAACCTAGGTAGAAAAGGAGGTCATGTTTAGCAAAGATTGGGACTGCTTTAGACTATTGGTCTCTACGAGAAGCGTACCATTGCTTAATTTCCTGATGGAAGTCACGGGACCTCCAACATGTCCAGTAATAGCCTTGTTTCTTAAAAGCAGCTACACTTTTGAAAGATCTTTTCCATCGTCTTCGGACTCAACAATTAAAACTTTTGGTGCTGCTTGAGGAGTTTTATCAAGGACGTCCTTCTGAGCATTATCTGATTCTTTAGACGCTCTTCCCTCTAAGCTGGTTTCACGTTTATATGTTTCCCATTAATATTATTAAGCCAACCATCGTGTCGGGCGTAACGGGCGAGACTATGAGAACGGGTATACAAATGGATCACTTTCATCATTTCCAAATCTCAGTAAACTGGGGCTCATAGCTTCCTCCTTAGCTCGACTGGATGGGCATCAGTCAAGAACTCGTAATACTGTGTACAGGCTCCGAAACCTGTGCATCGCGGACACTCCCTGACCAAGGACCGAAGTGGTTGGCGGACCAGAGACTGCGCATACGTCTTCGCCAGAGCAAGCTCAAATCAGCGTCCCAGTCCAGAGTTGTCAAGCTCTGGACTTTTCAGCACACCCAACGCGCAACGGTTCTGATCAGTCAAATTCCCTAAGTGAAGATGTTAGTGTATGTGTATGTGCGTGTGTGAGTAAATGTGTGTGTGTGTGTGTTTGTGTGTGTGTGTGTGTGTGTGTGTGTGTGTGTGTCAGAGAGAGAGAGAGAGAGAGTGTGTATGTGTGTGTGTGTGTGTGTGTGTGTGTGTGTGTGTGTGTGTGTGTGTGTGTGTGTGTGTGTGTGTGTGTGTGTGTGTGTGTGTGTGTGTGTGTGTGTGTGTGTGTGTGTGTGTGTGTGTGTGTGTGTGTGTGTGTGTGTGTGTGTGTGTGTGTGTGTGTGTGTGTGTGTGTGTGTGTGTGTGTGTGTGTGTGTGTGTGTGTGTGTGTGTGTGTGTGTGTGTGTGTGTGTGTGTGTGTGTGTGTGTGTGTGTGCTTTGTAAGTGGTGTAGTGTTAGACTGGGGTACCGCGAGTGAAGCCAAACCCCCCGTAGGTGCGGCTAATCAGCACCCCCTGCGGAGATCTTTAACATTGGTTTTAGCTAATAATACTGCTACTTTTAATGAACTTAATAATGTAAATTTACAACAGTAAACCACCTCCGTAGAAATGAATAAATAATTTATTTCAAGTATGTTTGAAAGTATAAACAAATAACGCTTGCAAAATAAAAATATGTCCTACAATGTTGTCTGCTACATTTGATTTATTACCTTTCCACATTATTACAAATTGAGTAATGCATTGTTATTACTTTTCCACATTATTACCGTTTGAGTGATGCATTGTTATTACTTTTCCGCATTATTACCGTTTGAGTGATGCATTGTTATTACTTTTCCACATTATTACCGTTTGAGTGATGCATTCTTATTACTTTTCCACATTATTACCGTTTTAGTGATGTATTGTTGTTTATTCTGTCTAGTTATTGTTATTTAGTTATATGGATTTTATTTAAATCGCTGTAATATGTAATATTTGTTTTTCTAATTGATTAAAAGAATTAAATTGCTTACTTTTGTATTATATATTATAGCTTAGCTCGTGCGAATAAATACATAGGAAACACACTGTGCCATATACTTCCCTCACACACAAATCAGTGTTGTTCAGTCAATGATGAAAGCAACATGTGGCCAAGAACATTCGCTGATGCAAATTTGGGCGGTGAGGAAAGTGTACAAAATTGAGTATTTCTTGCATGCTTTATTTTGTCAAGATAAATTGTTTGCGATTTTTGTTACAAAGAGTGATTATGTATTAGCACAACGTACGTCGACATTTAAGTATAATAAAATGCAATATGTAACAAGGAATAGTTATATTTTAACTGACGTGAAGTTCACAGTATTTTTAACTAAGTAAAATATTAAAAGAAAAACACTGCCTATGTTACATTAAAGTTATATTAAATTGAAAAACTGTAATATAAATTCATCAACATGAATAAAACAGTAACTTGTAGTACTTCTTGAATGTTTGTCTTTTAAAGTTATTTTTTC
Organism: Prosapia bicincta; assembly: GCA_036971475.1. Taxonomy (NCBI): domain Eukaryota; kingdom Metazoa; phylum Arthropoda; class Insecta; order Hemiptera; family Cercopidae; genus Prosapia; species Prosapia bicincta. The sequence continues at coordinate 87,644,521 of JBAIZL010000006.1, read as the reverse complement.
AAATCATATATTCACAACTTGAATCTAAATTTCAAATGAATACAAGGTCTCGTATATACTTGTTTTCATTTTAGAGCTTATATTAGTCCTACTAATAAATCGACACAACCCGGTGATAAAGTAATACACTTTGGTGTAACAATGAATTGCTTTCTGTGGTCGTTAATTAGCTCTATTGCCTGTTGCTCTCCTCTTTAGTAAATATGTCATTCAAGTGAGATGTAGAGAGTTAAATGTAACTAAGCACAATAAATACAAAAGCTTATAAATGGCACCGATAAACAAATAATAATTGTTGCTTAGGCTATCAGCCATTTCACTAATGAGATGGGAAAGAATTTTAGTATTAGGGAAAATTGTATTTTTAATTATATATTGAATTTAATGTGTTTTGAATAGCAGTTTGCTTGCATATTATAAGACTGTCCATTCTAAAAAATGAGTTTTCCATACCGTGTTACGTAAAGTCCCACGCGCTATAAAGCTGGACATGTGTACGGTTGTATAGCAAAAGCGAAAACATACAATATCCAGCAAATGACAGCCAAATACAGCAACATATCAGCTAACTATTGTAGCTCGAAAACCATCTATAACAGAATGAAAATAGCTATAGAAGCATGACAGCCATCTATAGTAGCATTACAGCCAAGTACAGCAAAATGAGAGCCAACTATAGTAGCTCGAAAATCATCTATAGCAGCATGAAAGATAACTATAGCAGCATTATAGCGAACTACAGCAACATGGCGACCAACTATAGTAGCTCGAAAGCCATCCATGGCAGCATGAAAAATAACTATAGCAACATGACAGCCAACTACAGTAACTCTCTATATAGCACGATTATATATATATATATATATATATATATATATATATATATATATATATATGTATATTGCGTGTGTGTGTGTGTGCGTGTGTGTGTGATAATAAATTATAAAACTCTTGAATTGTCAAAATATCATAATTGTTATAACCCATATGACGAAACATTTCTTGAAATTTTATTTCAAACGATTTACTTTATGAATTTTTTCAGTAAACGCAAATTAGCAAGCTTCAATTGCAAGATCTTCATTTAAAATTTAAAAATTTGTACCATACAAAATTTTCCAATCGTACTCTACATTTTCGTCAAAAATCTGCCTTCGATTATTATTTTTTTTAAATTAATAATATTGTCTTTAAATATTTGCACAAAATCTATTACGAAATAGAAAAAATTAATTTTACTTGTAAACAATTGCACAATATAATTTGTATTTTAAACATTAAACAATATTAACATTAATTTAAGTGAATATTTTAATTTTTTAAATTTTTTCCTCAAGTAAAATATGTTAAAATTGTTGGCTGAAAGGGATATTCAAGTGACATCGACCCTTATGAAAATACATTACATCATGTCGAGAAAGAATTTTGTTATTTCTATAAAGCAGGTAGTATAAGGGCTGTCGTTGAGTCGGGATTAAAACGCGCCGAAGCATGGTTTTCGCAGGGAGGAAAAGGGAAGAGGGACGGGCGGATAATTTTCCGGGCTGTGAAAGCTATCCGGCGTTTACCGAAACCCTCAACACAAATTTCAATACATGCCATTGACTTACATCATGTCCTAGACAGTTTTATATATTCCGAGTTGTATATTTTCGAAATTGTTTGTACTTTTACATTTATCAGAAAAAGAACAATGATTTGCTTCCCTTTTCATTTAGTCACAGTATTTTCTCTCAACCAACTGCTTCATAAGCAGAATAAAGTCTTGAACAGTTTTTATAATTGTGGGACCTTTTTTCTAGGTAAAGGGAGGAGGGTCAAGAAATCATTTATCTAATAATTTTAATCGCAAAATAGACTTTTAATTTTTTAACGAAATGTGATAAAATTAATAGTTGTATAGTGTGCAAACCTTTGACCCTTGAACCCCTCCTCGTACCGCTTGGCCTGCCAAAGGGAAACTCCCTTTAGTTATTCGCAAAAACATCAATAAAACAATAGGATCATTTAAAAGAGGTTAAAAAATAAATAAAGTGCTACCGACGCAAAGTAATTTTACTATGAAATAATCTTTTAGTTTTATTTATGTAAATAATAGTTCAACATTAAAGATAGTTGTTTTTAAAACAAAATATTAAAATAAAATTTTAATAAGATTTTTTCTTTCATTTACAAATAAACTACAATTTTATTGGTATTTTTGTGAATAAATAAAATATTTTTTCCTTTTTCGTACACAATAGGTAACTAATTGGCAGTCCAAGCAACGTTAGGGTGGCAGATACGGGGTTATAAGGGTCAGCCTGAAGATACGGAGCTCTTTCGGAATTTTACAGACTACATAACCGTTACCGTTTTAAAGAACTTTTCTTGGTTCATTGTTTTTATTTATTATTCTACAATTGGTTACATTTAGCTACTAAAATTCTCTGTTATATTCATGATTTAGCATAAACTAATTATTCTTTATTAAAAAAATGTATATGATAATTACTTTTTTTTTAAATACACTTGATATGTAACTTTGCCACTTTTAATTTAATAGTTGAAAAACTTTAATTTTTCATTTATTTATTAACACAGGATACTTTGAAATAAATTGAAAAGATTTTGTATGATAATTGTAATGAAACAAAAGTCTAAAAATTATCAAAATTATACACTTTGTGATTTATTCTGCCTTAACACTACGTATTTGATTGAATTAACTTTTTACTTATATTTAATTTATCTTATGACTTTAATCATTTATTCTTGAAAACTAAATTAAAATTGTATTTTGAATTTTCACAGTATATCATACGTTAATTATCTCCATGAATTTTTAACTTTTGAATTAATTTTTTTCAAGTGTTAATACAATATTCTGTTATGTTAATAGTTATTTAATAATTTCAAAATCATTCACCAGTATTACATGAAATTATTACTCATATTTAATATTTTAAATTATTTAAACTTTTGCAACAATTCTTTTTTTTATCTCATTAAAAATGACCAAGTTTATAGTCAAAACCCCTCTAATAAGTTTAGTTTAATATTCTTTTGTTGGTTTCTTAATGATTAAGGAAATCTAGAGACTTTTATATGATATTAGAATAATTTACATCCAAAAACCTTCCTTTTTGGAAAACAGACCTATTTCATTTGATTTTAATGATTTTTCACATTCAATACCACATATAAGAAAAATCTTTTAGTTTCTTTAACTATTTAAAAACTTTATTTAGAATGAAGCCATTGTTTTTTATTACCTTTATGAATGAAAATTCTAAATTATAATTTTCTGAAAAAATTAAATTTTAACTAATAAATTTAACTTAAAAAATGACTTGTCAAAAATTTCACTTCCTTGGTTCCTGGCTTTTGAATCTTGTTGAGGAGAGTCTTCTTCCCTGGATTCTTTGGATTTTTCGTACAGGGAACCATGGTAAGTTGTTACGATTTGAGTTACATTTCCTAAGAAATCGAAGAACCGATCGCCGAGTCACGATTTATAACTTGCGATATAAGTTTGACGATAGACACGCCTTATAGACGCCATCTGTCCTGTTGACTCTTTTGTCTAGCTGAAAACCAATATAGTTTCGATCGGCACTCGTAAAATTTTAATTTTTTCGGACTCCTCTAAAACGTCTTGCGCATTGGTATTTATGCCCCCCCCAGCTGATTTTCTTTGCAACTTTGATAGCTTATTTTCTTGTCTTGGCTTATTCTGGTTTCTCCCTTCGTAAACCAGCTTGCTTGAAGGCCGTTATCGTTCTTTTAATTCTTAAAAATGTCTATTTTATTTATTTTGCTTAAGTTTTTTATTTACTTAAGTTTTATGATTTATGATTTCACTATTGATTTTTCACACTTTACTTGTTATTTAGAAATGCCAAAGGTGGTTGTATCTGGTCAGGTTCGCTAATAGTATTTATTTGTTAATTACAATTAGTAGGCTATTATTGACTATAAAATATTGGCTTTTTCCACTCTGTTATTCTATGCTTTGCTTTAATTTTTCTAATTTTTTTAAATTTGTGTATGTGTGTGTGTTTGTGTGTGTGTGTTTGAGTGTGTGTATGTGTGTGTGTGTGTGTGTGTGTTTGAGTGTGTGTATGTGTGTGTGTGTGTGTGTGTGTGTGTGTGTGTGTGTGTGTGTGTGTGTGTGTGTGTGTGTGTGTGTGTGTGTGTGTGTGTGTGTGTGTGTGTGTGTGTGTGTGTGTGAATGCTTACGTATACTCATTAGGATTCATTCTTATATAAGTATAGAGCTATATTAGTTATTAATTAATCCATGGGAAAACTGATTGAATGAAAACTTAATAACTCCAATTTACCGCTCCACCCACTCTATATTGTATCTGAAATCACAAATCATTCAGCGCCGACGTTGGGGTTCAAAAGATTGGGTCAAGTAGTGGCGCGAGGGGTTGCATCAGAGTAATCTTATGTCTGGCAATATCTCTAACGATTTTGAAATGAGGCGATAGAGCAATCTCTAACATGTAAAACGATTCTTGCAAATAAAGCAAAGACATGACACTTCTAGCAATGGAGTGACAAGCACTCATGGAAGAAGAGTGGTAAAACGATTTTGAAATGAGGTGATATAGCACTCTCTAACGTGTAAAACGACTCTTGCAAATAAAGCAAAGACAAAACACTTCTAGCAATGGAGTGACAAGCACTCATGGAAGTAGAGTGGTAAAATGCTCTTGAAATGAGGCGATAGTGCATTCTCTAAAATGTCAAATTACTCTTGGAAATAAAGGAGACAAAACACTTCTAGCAATAGAGTGATAAAACACTAATTGTGAGAGGAGTCTCAAAATAATTATGAAAATGCAGTAACAAGACTGCATACGGCTCACAGATATTTATATTTACAATAAATACCTCTAACTTTCTTATAATTTATTCATTTATCAAAAAAATTTTCTGAATTTGTGAACCTGTAATATTTGTACACAAATTTCATATTATATTTATAAGGATTTGTATTTTAGCGCATAGGAGTTGTCAGTACCCCATATATTTGGCCTCGTACATTGTAAATGCTCTGCGTGTACTTCAGGTTCCATAGTTTGATACCAACGTAATGCGGCCATAGTTAGGTACCAGCGTAATGCGGCCATAGTTAGGTACCAGTGTAATGCGGCCATAGTTTGTACCAGCGTAATGCGGCCATAGTTAGGTACCAGCGTAATGCGGCCATAGTTAGGTACCAGTGTAATGCGGCCATAGTTTGTACCAGCGTAATGCGGCCATAGTTAGGTACTAGCGTAATGCGGCCATAGTTAGGTACTAACGTAATGCGGCCATAGTTAGGTACCAGCGTAATGCGGCCATAGTTAGGTACCAGTGTAATGCGGCCATAGTTAGGTACCAGTGTAATGCGGCCATAGTTTGTACCAGCGTAATGCGGCCATAGTTAGGTACCAGCGTAATGCGGCCATAGTTAGGTACCAGTGTAATGCGGCCATAGTTTGTACCAGCGTAATGCGGCCATAGTTAGGTACCAGCGTAATGCGGCCATAGTTTGTACTAGCGTAATGCGGCCATAGTTAGGTACCAGCGTAATGCGGCCATAGTTAGGTACCAGTGTAATGCGGCCATAGTTAGGTACTAACGTAATGCGGCCATAGTTAGGTACCAGCGTAATGCGGCCATAGTTAGGTACCAGTGTAATGCGGCCATAGTTAGGTACCAGTGTAATGCGGTCATAGTTTGTACCAGCGTAATGCGGCCATAGTTAGGTACCAGCGTAATGCGGCCATAGTTAGGTACCAGTGTAATGCGGCCATAGTTTGTACCAGCGTAATGCGGCCATAGTTAGGTACCAGCGTAATGCGGCCATAGTTTGTACTAGCGTAATGCGGCCATAGTTAGGTACCAGCGTAATGCGGCCATAGTTAGGTACCAGTGTAATGCGGCCATAGTTTGTACCAGCGTAATGCGGCCATAGTTAGGTACTAGTGTAATGCGGCCATAGTTAGGTACTAACGTAATGCGGCCATAGTTAGGTACCAGCGTAATGCGGCCATAGTTAGGTACCAGTGTAATGCGGCCATAGTTTGTACCAGCGTAATGCGGCCATAGTTAGGTACTAGCGTAATGCGGCCATAGTTAGGTACCAGCGTAATGCGGCCATAGTTAGGTACCAGCGTAATGCGGCCATAGTTAGGTACCAGTGTAATGCGGCCATAGTTTGTACCAGCGTAATGCGGCCATAGTTAGGTACTAGCGTAATGCGGCCATAGTTAGGTACTAACGTAATGCGGCCATAGTTAGGTAACAGCGTAATGCGGCCATAGTTAGGTACTAGCGTAATGCGGCCATAGTTAGGTACTAGCGTAATGCGGCCATAGTTAGGTACAAGCGTAATGCGGCCATAGTTAGGTACTAGAGTAATGCGGCCATAGTTAGGTACCAGCGTAATGCGGCCATAGTTAGGTACTAGCATAATGCTGCCATAGTTAGGTACCAGCGTAATGCGGCCATAGTTAGGGACCAGCGTAATGCGGCCATAGTTAGGTACCAGCGTAATGCGGCCATAGTTTGTACCAGCGTAATGCGGCCTTAGGCAACTGCAAAGCAAACTGCGACTCTGGTAATTTCCTGTTTGACAAAAACCTAAATAATATTTCAAGTAAATTTGTTTAGAAATGTTTTTATATAAAGGTTATGAATATTCGTATTATACGTAAATATATTTAGTAATACAGTATAACCAATATTTTAATATGTATTAAGTTGAAAAATTAATTTTAGCTTTTAATTTTGATTTTAAAAGTGGTTGTGGCACTTTATGCATTACGTTGTGACCTTCTCTATTTATTCTCTACAACAACAATATATATCGTTCTGGAATTAATGGAACTAAGTTTATAACAACGCGACAACTTGATTTCAGAGCAAAAGCTTTATAAGATTGGAATAACTAAAAGTTTAACGTCAACTTTAGTTTTAAGTGTTTAAATAACTTTGACATAGAGATAAATGAAGGTTTAGCTAATAAGCAAACGCACAGTTTCCTTCTGTGTTTTAATTTTCTTCTCGCGGCTTTACGTAAATTGGCTCTTTACGGCCAACTGTTTTAGCGGGGGAATATTGTTAATAAAGGATTAACAAAAGCGTTCGCTCTCTTACGTGGCTGCGATAGGCTATTTATTGTACAGTCTGGTGAAAAGTTGAATTTCTCTCTTCTACTTGTTTCTTAGAATTTATTCCATGCAATGTCTGATCAATTTAAATATATACAAAACCAATGCTTGACTCAACTCCACAGGCTACTTCCGAGTAAAGACTTTTAGTTAAAAACAGAATTCGGTTCCGCGCCAAAACAAGCGGGTAAATCCAGAGTAAACAGTGAGAGGTAGCTTAATATTACTTGAAGAGTAGTAAGGCTTTGACAGGAAAAAGCTTTCTAGATGAATTGTTATGCGTGAATGATGTAAGTTGAAACGTAGGAAACGGCTTAGAGATTATTTGAAAATGATGTGTTTTCACGCATAAACGGCAAAATGCTCAAGTTAACCGGCATTTACTAAGACAGCAAGATTTGAATAAAAACTATTGACAATAATGGCAACAGAGTATTCATCGACAAAGTGTTGTTGTCGCGATTAGTATCGGTAGTGAAAAGACGGGAACCCATTATGGTGTAAAGTGCTTCTGGAACGAATTCGCCAACGTTTCAGTAAGTAGTGGCTAATATAAAAATATTTTTAATCAGAAACATCGAAAGATGAACATTTTAAAGATTTGTTTAAAATGAAAGTGTTTCAAGAATTCTTAAATTAAAAACATCAAGTTTAATTTGTTACTAAAATGATAATTTTCATATCGTGTCCAGCTCACTCACGTCATCGAGTCTCCTTTACCAATAAAATTTATGAATAACTTTTTTTCACTCAGATTACATAACATCATGATATTCAGCTATATATATATATATATATATATATATATATATATATATACATATATTGATATTCATTATGTATGTGATAATATAGACTTATATATGTCAAAATCATGCAATGTTTTACCTACTGTGCCTATAAATTATTACTCACGTTTATACGAAATATTCCTATTTTATAATATATTATAATAGTTTGAATTCCGATATAATTACCAGACTTCTAATCTGCTGCACTGCTCTCAACTAGCTTTAAATGGACTGTATTTTCTTCAAATCACTCTTACCTCTATCCTAATTGCCTTAATGAAACCGGTTTAAATATTTATCTAAACCTAACAGCTCTATTGTTTTTCAAAACTTTACACAGCTTATAATATTTGTCTAGATCAAACAGCTGAAAATATTTCAAACTTTCCACTGCATAAGAGTTTACGTACTGAACCTCTTCAACGCATAATGCGCTTACCTCTATCCCACTTGCCTAAATCAAACAGGTTCCAATATTTGCCTAAATCAAACAGGTTCCAATATTTGCCTAAATCAAACTGGTTCCAATATTTGCCTAAATCAAACAGGTTCCAATATTTGTCTAAATCAAACAGGTTCCAATATTTGTCTAAATCAAACAGGTTCCAATATTTGTCTAAATCAAACAGGTTCCAATATTTGCCTAAATCAAACAGGTTCCAATATTTGCCTAAATCAAACAGGTTCCAATATTTGTCTAAATCAAACAGGTTCCAATATTTGCCTAAATCAAACAGGTTCCAATATTTGTCTAAATCAAACAGCTATTATATTTCAAAACTTTGCACTGCATAAGAGTTTAACATCATATATTCTCTTCTATGCTCAATACACTTACATCTATCTTAATTGCCTAAATCAAACAGGTTCCAATATTTGCCTAAATCAAACAGGTTCCAATATTTGTCTAAATCAAACAGCTATTATATTTCAAAACTTTGCACTGCATAAGAGTTTAACATCATATATTCTCTTCTATGCTCAATACACTTACATCTATCTTAATTGCCTAAATCAAACAGGTTCCAATATTTGTCTAATTCAAACAGCTATAATATTTCAAAACTTTGCACTACACCGAACCATACTGTTATAACTGTATATACATCATTTAGTAAAAGATTTTTAGCAATGGGAAAGTTGGTTCAGTGCCAAACTCCCAGATTTCAAACACGTAGTCATTCAGTTCGATCCGATCGAGACATTAGGTTTTTTCAATTTTAAATTATAAATAGATATTTGGAAAAACTGTATTACCATTAATTGTCATCCACTAAACGTTTAAAAACGTGTATTTGAACTGAATTTGAATTGGATGAACAAAAACGTATTTTCTTAACGATTGAATACACAGAATGTGTATAAAGACACTGTGAGCTAATAGGAGGAATTGAAAAAAGAGTCGACTGAAGGCAAAAAAATAACAAGACTGAGAGAGAACGATAAAACAGACTCTTTTTAAAAAATTAAGTTTCACTAGACGTCCTGAAATAGCATAAAGTGGGCTTAAAGTTTATTTAAAGTTGTTTCGAGTTCACATTCCTACATAGAGAGTGGTCCGGAGAGGGAGTAAATGCGAAACGACTACGATAGTGAGGCCGCCTTAATTTGGCCTTTTTAAATAGGAGATGTGAATTGCCCGGGGACTCTGAAGGTCATAGAGAGTGGTCCGGAGAGGGAATAAGTGCGAAATGGCTACGATAGTGAGGCCACCCTAATTTGGCCTGTTTTAATTGGAGATGTAAATTGCCCAGAGACTCTGAAGGTCATAGAGAGTGGTCCGGAGAGGGAGTAAATGCGAAATGGCTACGATAGTAAAGCCACCATAATTTGGCATGTTTGAATAGGAGATGTGAATTGCCCAGGGACTCTGAAGGTCATAGAGAGTGGTCCGGAGAGGGAGTAAATGCGAAATGGCTACGATAGTAAAGCCACCATAATTTGGCCTGTTTTAATTGGAGATGTGAATTGCCCAGAAACTCTGAAGGTCATAGAGAGTCGTCCGGAGACGGAGTAAATGCGAAATGGCTACGATAGTGAGGCTACCCTAGTTTGGCATTTTTTAATAAGAGATGTAAATTGCCCAGCGACTCTGAAGGTCTTGTAGAGTAGTCTGGAGAGGGAGTAAATGCGAAATGGCTACGATAGTGATGCCACTCTAATTTGGCATGTTTTAATAGGAGATGTGAATTGCCCAGAGACTCTGAAGGTCATAGAGAGTAGTCCGGGGATGGAGAAAATGCGAAACAGCTACGATAGTGAGGCCACCCTAATTTGGCTTGTTTTAGTAGGACATGTGAATTGCCCAGGGACTCTGAAGGTCATAGAGAGTGGTCCGGAGAGGGAGTAAATGCAAAATAGCTACGATAGTGAGGCCTACCTAATTTGGCCTGATTTTAATAAGAGATGTGAATTGCCCGGGGACTACAAAGGTTATAGATAGTGGTCCGGAGATAGAATAAATGTGAAACGGCTACAATAGTGAGACCACCCTAATTTGGCCTGTTTTATTAGGGGAGGTGAATTGCCCTGGGTTTCTGAAGGTTATAGAGAGTGGTCCGGAGAGGGAGTAAATGCGAAATGGCTACGATAGTGAGGCAGCCCAAATTTAGCCTTTTTCAATAAGAGATGTAAAATGCTCAGGGACTCTGAAGGTTATAGAGAGTGGTCCGGAGATGGAATAAATGTGAAACGGCTACGATAGTAAGGCCACCCTAATTTGGCCTGTTTTATTAGGGGAGGTGAATTGCCCGGGGACTCTGAAGGTTATAGAGAGTGGTCCGGAGAGGGAGTATATGCGAAATGGCTACGATAGTGGGCCGCCACAATTTAGCCTTTTTCAATAGGAGATGTGGATTGCCCAGACTCTGAAGATCATAGAGAGTGGTCCGGAGAGAGAGTAAATGCGAAATAGCTACGATAGTGTGGCCGCCCTAATTTAGCCTTTTTTAATAGGAGATGCGAATTGTCCAGGGACTCTGAAGGTCATAGATAATGGCCCGGAGAGGGAGTAAAGGCGAAATGGCTACGATAGTGATGCCACTCTAATTTGGCATGTTTTAATAGGAGATGTGAATTGCCCGGGGACTCTAAAGGTCATAGAGAGTGGTCCTAAGAGGGAGTAATTGCGAAACGGCTACGATTGTGAGTCCACCCTAATTTGGCCTGTTCTTTTAGGAGATGTGAATTGCCCAGGGACTCTGAAGGTCATTGAATCCTGACAGTAGCATTGACACTAAAAACACTGCCTCCTTATCACTCCCAACGCCTATTCGGAAGTAAGTTAACATATTAAGGATACGACCATAAATTAACAGAGTTTCTTGAAGAACAAAATTGAATATCAAAACAATAGAAAACTACATCAAGGAGAAACAAATTATTAATTTTGCTGAAACATCATAACATAGTAACATCTTATCGAAACTATTTCTATCAGTCTAATATATGTATAACTAAGCAATGAGCTCGCAGGAAAAGTCAATATATTTAGCACCCTTCTTTCTTTGCAAAATATAATTTATTTTTCTCTTTGACAGCTCCTCCGAACACAATGCAAAGTCTTTAAAATTTTCTGCTCTCTAGTCATGAGAGCATTTTCTTCCCTTTAGGCTTACTTATCAATGTCAAAACAAGACACTGCAAAAGTAAGCGGAGTGCTTAGCCACAACTTCTCCTTTGTTTCAGATACAAATGTTTATTTAATTGCATTCAAAAGCAGCAAACAAGTACGTTTAACTCATAACAATCGCCCCTGCAGCAGCGGTGTCTATTTGGCTTCTTCTTCGTCTTTGCCCTTGCGTAACAACCATAAACACAAGAAATATATAAAACTCACAATTAAAAACACTTTAACCTCAAACGCGTTTCAATGACATTATGCTATTATCTTCAGTGCTATCACAAACAAAACTTGAAGCTACCCTGTGAGGTTGAAGTTTTTATAATTGTGTGTTGTAGCCTTTATATTTCTTGTATATATAACTTTCACTCACAAGCCATCTGGAATATTGTTTATATCATTACCATAGTTTACTTTTCAACCCTCAGCAATAGCAATCAATTACTATTTATTAGGAATATACTGTGGTTGAATTTAATAATAAATACACAAAAACCTCTTAACCACAAACTTTCTTTAATTTACCCTAATGTACATTTCAGTTACAAAGTAACCATCCTCTTTGTAAGTCTTTGTATGTTATCCCTCTGAGGATGGTTACTTTGTAACTGAAATGTACATTAGGGTAAATTAAAGAAAGTTTGTGGTTAAGAGGTTTTTGTGTATTTATTAGCAATCAATTCTTCACTTAAAAAATGAAGGAACGAAGATTCCCGATGCGTTATAAAGTGCATGCTTCTTATTTCCGGATGTCTAAAAGTATAAAGATAATTGTTAAAAAATACTAAGTATTTTTATTTTGAATCACACAGAAATATCTTAAACCTAGTTCTACTTACATAAAATCATTTCATTAAATATCCCTTTCCATTAACAGTGTTGTTTAAATTAATTAGCAAATGTTATATTTTGTGTTTTAAATGAAACATACATTGGCAAAAGGTAGTTGTGAGAAATGAATAAAAACTAAGAACATTTATGAATGTTCCTCTTATTTGGAAATGTTAGTGCATCCGTTTTAAGATGAAAAAACCTGCCACTCAAGCTAAGTTGGTCCGCCCCGATCGGTATTTATGTTAAGCTTAAGTGCAATAGACGTTACAGGTTAAAACCCACTATTCTTACTAAAATGACATTTATATAAATAACGAGGGGCGTAATACACAATAAGGTGTAATAAAACTTCACTTTGCCAGCATTTTGTTTTTCCAGCGTAACCCGGCGTTACGTAGTAATAGGCCCAGTACAAGAATGCTAAAGTGTAAGTGGCGCACTCTTATAGGGGTTACTTCATTTGCTGCTTCCTTTAGATGCTGTCGGACCCACGTTTCTGTTGCAGCACTTATTTGCAGTTTAGAAGATTTTAGAGATGGTTGGCACCCAGGTTGCTGGAGTGTAGTCCCTTTGTGGGGTGATAGCGATCGCCTGCTCGTAGCTCCCTGCGAAATCTAAAAGTTCACTGAGGTTTCAACGCGCTGACAAAACTTCAAAACTAATACGTATATATTATCTTGCATTCAACAACTTCCCTACAATCGATATTATGACAGTGCGTTTATAGACCACGTGGGGATGTCGCTTCTACCCCTTGTAAATATATTATAGAAAACAGCTTTTCATTTTCAAACAGAGATTCTTTTGTATTTTGTTTTTCTTTACAATTCTAGATTTTTATGTTGTTTCTTAAAACTTATGTGTTTTTCTTAAAACGCTGTTGTAAGATAATTTTTAAATATACTTTTGTACTCTTGATTTTAAATCTATTTTATCAAATATGATTTTTAATCTACCTTGAAATTCGAATTACATGTAATATTAATTTTTCCGTTAATTTAAATCCATCAAGTTCACAAATAATCCCAAAGTATGAGAGCTATGTACCATGCTCAACCAGCAAACACTTTGTCTCGTCTCAATTGAATCCGTTGGTAACAAAAGAAGGAAAGCAACGCTCCTTCACAGTACCGTCAGCCTTTGCGGCGAAGCCAGTAACTAAATCTTTTAAAGTAGACATTAACCTGAAAACGTGATGCAAAGATATTGTGGAAGCACGTTTTCTACTATAGTTATTTTTTAAATATTTTCAAAAACATGTTCTAAAAAAACAAGTCATATTTTTATTTGAGAATTGCATAAAAATGTGTTCAGCGTAACAAAAAGTTAAGAAATGTAGCCTATTATTGAATACCGAAGTCTTTGAGAATTTATATTTTAGGGTTTTTTAAAGTTCCATGATCATACAACTTTCTATTTTCATTCAGTTCGCAATATCATGCGTTCAGTTCATTCCATTCGATATTCTGTCACATTTCATGCTAAATATTGCGTCATCCTTAAATATTGCAATAACAATAGCGTACTGTATTGCGCTTAATATATTGTAAAATTATGCCGTGGAGGAAATTTCATTACACTCTGAGAAATTTCATATAATTCTTCGTATTTTAGAATATTTATTATTTTTATAAATATTATTTACAAATTATTTTTGAGATGATTTAATCACATGACACCCTTACTTTTTCATTAAACAGTTACAAGTTTCATACTGATTTTCAGTTGTAATTTAGTTGCATAAAGGACTGAAAAATATTCGCATAGCTAAGTACGAGCGCAATATTCTACCGTGTTGTAATATAGCATCACGCTAATACTTTATGACAGTATTTGTTTCGGTTTGTAAATACAATTTAGCTTAAATAGATATCATAAGGCTATTATTTCATCAACTGTACTTCCCTAACTCCATTTGTTTAGACATCTTTACTTATCATGTCGACCCTGATTTAGCCAACTTCATGTAAAGGGCAACAGGGTGCACAGCAGTATTACATTCTAAAGATTTCTTTGTACACAACCACTCACTGCAATAAATAAACACTTTTTTACTTAATACCATATTTTTTATTTATGATTTCTCTCGACATTCAGAGATATTATCATGTGTTAAACCTCTGAACATCTAATCTATCGTTAATGAGCACGTCCATCATCCTATGTTACAATAAACAACTTATTGCAACAAACAACCGTTAGAAACCACAGTTGTAATAAACAAATTTAGAACGAACAATAAATTGCAACAAACAACAGTTGCAACAAACATATTGTAACAAACAACAGTTGCAACAAACATATTGTAACAAACAACAGTTGCAACAAACATATTGTAACAAACAACAGTTGCAACAAACATATTGTAACAAACAACAGTTGAAACAAACATATTGTAACAAACAACAGTTGCAATAAACATATTGTAACAAACAACAGTTGCAACAAACATAGTGTAACAAACAACAGTTGCAACAAACATACTGTAACAAACAACAGTTGCAACAAACATATTGTAACAAACAAGAGTTGCGACAAACATATTGTAACAAACAACAGTTGCAACAAACATACTGTAACAAACAACAGTTGCAACAAACATATTGTAACAAACAAGAGTTGCGACAAACATATTGTAACAAACAAGAGTTGCGACAAACATATTGTAACAAACAACAGTTGCAACAAACATATTGTAACAATCAACAGTTGCAACAAACATATTGTAGAAACAACAGTTGCAACAAATATATTGTAACAAACAACAGTTGCAACAAACATATTGTAACAAGCAACAGTTGCGACAAACATATTGTACCAAACAACAGTTGCAACAAACATATTGTAACAAACAACAGTTGCAACAAACATATTGTAACAAACAACAGTTGCAACAAACATATTGTAACAAACAATAGTAGAAACAAACATATTGTAACAAACAACAGTTGCAACAAACATATTGAAACAAACAACAGTTGCAACAAACATATTTTAACGAACAACAGTTGCAACAATCATATTTTAACAAACAACAGTTGCAACAAACATATTGTAACAAACAACAGTTGCAACAAACATATGTAACAAACAACAGTTGCAACAAACATATTGTAACAAACAACAGTTGCAACAAACATATTGTAACAAACAACAGTTGCAACAAACATATTGTAACAAACAACAGTTGCAACAAACATATTGTAACAAACAACAGTTGCAACAAACATATTGTAACAAACAACAGTTGCAACAAACATTATGTAACAAACAACAGTTGCAACAAACATATTGTAACCAACAACAGTTGCAACAAACATATGTAACAAATAACAGTTGCAACAAACATATTGTAACAAACAACAGTTGCAACAAACATATTGTAACAAACAACAGTTTCAACAAACATATTGTAACAAACAACAGTTGCAACAAACATATTGTAACAAACAACAGTTGCAACAAACATATTGTAACAATCAACAGTTGAAACAAACATATTGTAACAAACAATAGTTGCAACAAACATATTGTAACAATCAACAGTTGCAACAAACATATTGTAACAAACAACAGTTGCAACAAACATATTGTAACAAACAACAGTTGCAACAAACATATTGTAACAATCAACAGTTGAAACAAACATATTGTAACAAACAACAGTTGCAACAAACATATTGTAACAAACAACAGTTGCAACAAACATATTGTAACAAACAACAGTTGCAACAAACATATTGTAACAATCAACAGTTGAAACAAACATATTGTAACAAACAATAGTTGCAACAAACATATTGTAACAATCAACAGTTGCAACAAACATATTGTAACAATCAACAGTTGAAACAAACATATTGTAACAAACAACAGTTGCAACAAACATATTGTAACAATCAACAGTTGCAACAAACATATTGTAACAAACAACAGTTGCAACAAACATATTGTAACAATCAACAGTTGAAACAAACATATTGTAACAAACAAGAGTTGCGACAAACATATTGTAACAAACAACAGTTGCAACAAACATATTGTAACAATCAACAGTTGCAACAAACATATTGTAGAAACAACAGTTGCAACAAATATATTGTAACAAACAACAGTTGCAACAAACATATTGTAACAAGCAACAGTTGCGACAAACATATTGTACCAAACAACAGTTGCAACAAACATATTGTAACAAACAACAGTTGCAACAAACATATTGTAACAAACAACAGTTGCAACAAACATATTGTAACAAACAATAGTAGAAACAAACATATTGTAACAAACAACAGTTGCAACAAACATATTGAAACAAACAACAGTTGCAACAAACATATTTTAACGAACAACAGTTGCAACAATCATATTTTAACAAACAACAGTTGCAACAAACATATTGTAACAAACAACAGTTGCAACAAACATATGTAACAAACAACAGTTGCAACAAACATATTGTAACAAACAACAGTTGCAACAAACATATTGTAACAAACAACAGTTGCAACAAACATATTGTAACAAACAACAGTTGCAACAAACATATTGTAACAAACAACAGTTGCAACAAACATATTGTAACAAACAACAGTTGCAACAAACATTATGTAACAAACAACAGTTGCAACAAACATATTGTAACAAACAACAGTTGCAACAAACATATGTAACAAACAACAGTTGCAACAAACATATTGTAACAAACAACAGTTGCAACAAACATATTGTAACAAACAACAGTTTCAACAAACATATTGTAACAAACAACAGTTGCAACAAACATATTGTAACAAACAACAGTTGCAACAAACATATTGTAACAATCAACAGTTGAAACAAACATATTGTAACAAACAATAGTTGCAACAAACATATTGTAACAATCAACAGTTGCAACAAACATATTGTAACAAACAACAGTTGCAACAAACATATTGTAACAAACAACAGTTGCAACAAACATATTGTAACAATCAACAGTTGAAACAAACATATTGTAACAAACAACAGTTGCAACAAACATATTGTAACAAACAACAGTTGCAACAAACATATTGTAACAAACAACAGTTGCAACAAACATATTGTAACAATCAACAGTTGAAACAAACATATTGTAACAAACAATAGTTGCAACAAACATATTGTAACAATCAACAGTTGCAACAAACATATTGTAACAATCAACAGTTGAAACAAACATATTGTAACAAACAACAGTTGCAACAAACATATTGTAACAATCAACAGTTGAAACAAACATATTGTAACAAACAATAGTTGCAACAAACATATTGTAACAATCAACAGTTGCAACAAACATATTGTAACAAACAACAGTTACGTAGTGAGTTCAATAGAAAAACCCTACCAGACATATTTAAATTTAAAACCTAATTTAATTTAAACATAATAAATTTGAACCACCCGCACGTCCAAGTCCAAATTCCCACGTTTTCTTTGTAGTAGTTATCAGCATGTCGGTAAAACTAACCTCAAATATAATGTGTGTGTGTGTTTGTATATATATATATATATATATATATATATATATATATATATATATATATATATATATGTGTGTGTGTGTGTGTGTGTGTGTGTGTGTGTGTGTGTGTGTGTGTGTGTGTGTGTGACTTAAAATTTTAATTATAAAATAGTTTATTAATTGATTAAATTATTGTCGCATTTTGATCGTTCTGTGTTTTAGGGCAAAACTATAGTCGTACTATAGCCTGAATGTAAAACCTAATATTCTTGAATAATTGAATCAACAGATGTCCACTCGTTGTGTATCACACTATGTAAATGTATGTAATTTTGTTACTTTATTATTAACCAGTCTATTTTGTTCTGCCTTCACCTTAACCCATCGCCCAAAATAAAATTCGACGTTCGCTATAAATGTGTTAAATGTTTGAAACTGTTAAAGACGGTTTATATTGAAGGGCTCAGCGAGACGAGAAAGGGGAGTGTAATGGTTATTGATTACTACAATATCCCCTCCCTTATTATTGCCTAAAGCTCTTTAAATGTTTAGCATGATTAATTATAACGAAATAACAATTTACTGGAGCCAATACTTGGAGGTTTATTAATCTACAAAATCCTATACGGTTTATCTTTAAATACATTGTTTTTTTCCTATTTAAATTTCAGAAAATGAAAATTTTCATTGTTTAAACATATTGTTTTTTCGAAAAAAAATCTAATTATAGAAATATTAATGACGAACTCATTGGTGGAATTACGTTTAGAACAGAAGAGTGTCAGCGTTTCCAAATGGAACTGGCCAAGTGTTCCTGAATGAACCTTTACGAGCCAGGTGCACATTAATCAAACAATAATTATACTGGACGTGTTATTCCAAAACGTTTAGTCTACACCTCATAGGCTACTGTTTTTACCATTACCATGCGTCTTTACTAGTGGGAAAGTGGCTTGAGGAAATATATTGCGTCGCATTGTTTCGAACATTCAGGGGAATATAAAGTTGTCATTATAATGAAGTGAGTCTGAAGATGACTGCCATGGAATCGAAATGTACTTTAAGTAATTCTTAGTAAAATAGAAGTTTTTATTTTGTATTTAGTGGATTTTATTTATTAAGTTAAAGTTAGTCCACAGCGGCTATAAATAGCTTTCAATGTGCCTCTGAATCAAGTATATTAAGATCTGGCGTTAGTTTTGTTGAGCTATGAGCAAATATTTTAAATTTTATCATCAAAGATACATTTTGTAGACTTCAGTACTTGGTTAAGAAGAAGTTTTTGTGTTTAGAAGTTTAAGAAGTTATCGCTTTCCTTGAGGTTCTTCCCGACTCCTGTATACTTAGATACTCCATACGTTCCCAGATTAATATCTGCAACCATATAATGGCACAGCGAGCAACCTACTTCTACGTTGTTTAGAGGTTTAGGAAGTTATCGCTTTACTTGAGGTTCTTCCCGACTCCTGTATACTTAGATACTCCATACGTTCCCAGATTAATATCTGCAACCATATAATGGCACAGCGAGCAACCTACTTCTACGTTGTTTAGAGGTTTAGGAAGTTATCGCTTTACTTGAGGTTCTTCCCGACTCCTGTATACTTAGATACTCCATACGTTCCCAGATTAATATCTGCAACCATATAATGGCACAGCGAGCAACCTACTTCTACGTTGTTTAGAGGTTTAGGAAGTTATCGCTTTACTTGAGGTTCTTCCCGACTCCTGTATACTTAGATACTCCATACGTTCCCAGATTAATATCTGCAACCATATAATGGCACAGCGAGCAACCTACTTCTACGTTGTTTAGAGGTTTAGGAAGTTATCGCTTTACTTGAGGTTCTTCCCGACTCCTGTATACTTAGATACTCCATACGTTCCCAGATTAATATCTGAACCATAGAATGGCACAGCGAGCAACCTACTTCTACGTTGTTTAGAGGTTTAGGAAGTTATCGCTTTACTTGAGGTTCTTCCCGACTCCTGTATACTTAGATACTCCATACGTTCCCAGATTAATATCTGCAACCATATAATGGCACAGCGAGCAACCTACTTCTACGTTGTTTAGAGGTTTAGGA
>JBAIZL010000006.1:87594545-87617045 GCA_036971475.1 Prosapia bicincta | reverse complement strand
TCATATTTCTTTCCCAAAGAAAGTCTATTAATTACCATGTTATATAGTAAATTGTACTTTATCGATAAAGGTACATAAAATGTGGGCTTTATTCGAGAAATGTATAATGGTGCTATTTAAATAATTGTATTTTATAATACATATATAACACACGGATAAACGATAACTGTCAATAAAAGCGAATGAGCTGACTAATGATAATAAGAGTCAATGACCAAACTGCATGGACATCCGAACAAGTAGTCTGCCATAATACTGTAAACAAATGTCAGCTAATCTCTTCTATAAATAGACTAGGACTTTGTATAAGCATTATCTATGTCTGATAGTAATTTGTGCCCGCAAAGGAACGCCCCGGCCGAGAGTATTTGGTTTTTGGGGATCCTTACGAGGTCGTCCTCTTTTCTTCACACCACCATTTTCAGATATTATAAAATTGTATAGCTATAGATCGAAACAGTAAAATCTTGAAAAAGACTGTTCAAGGTAAGCAAAACTGAAATTACAAAACGAAGCAAGCTACAGCACTAGTAAATCACGCCTCCACAGTTACGATAACACTGAGCGACTTGGTAAACCAGGCTTACCCACGCAGTAAGATGTGCCTTTTCTACTTGACCCCCCCCCTTCCCCTTCTGGCCGATATCCCTTTCGTTCAGTCCTATTCTGTTTAAAGTCTAACTATAGCAACAGTGAATCCCCACATCTATAGTGGATAGAAACAATACCCGGAAACCCTGTTACCAACCCGGTCCAGAACAGGAGCAGGATTTGCCGTAGATTTGGGTTTTAACATTGCAGTATACTTATTAACTGCACTTGTATACTTCAGAGTTAGTGTGTAATGACGTCGATACCTGGATAGTAAATGTGCCGACATACATGAAGCACGGTAAAACATAAAAGTAAAGGTAGGGGTTATCGTGGAAACGGTGGAACTAAAGAGGGGACTAAACTACAGGTACATCTGCAACGTAAGTGGCGCGAACAATATATCTTCAGTCCCTGGGACAACTATTGATTTAAAGCGGTGCGGTGGCGTCAACAATTTATTTCCCTTGCATATTGCTTTTCCACTTATTTACTGCTCTGCCGCCATGTTGTGTAACGTTGCACTTTGAGCCAAACCTATTATTAAACCTAATTAAGCAAAGCTATTTCACGCTAAAATTAAGCAAATTAATTTCCAATATTTTTATAAGAACTTCATATTTTTGTAAAACAATTTTAGAAAGGACTAATAAATATGAGCATACACGAATATTCCAAACATGTCTACAAGTTTAACTATTTTAATGAAAATTATTTTTATAGTCGAATTTAAGCTTAGGCTATGAGCAAAGTAATAATTAAATAGTCCTCAATATCAAATACAAACTGACAACAAATACAAACTCATAACCCATACAAACTCATAACAAATACAAACTCACATCAAATACAAACTCATAACCCATACAAACTCATAACAAATACAAACTGACAGCAAATACAAACTCATAACCCATACAAACTCATAACAAATACAAACTGACAGCAAATACAAACTCATAACCCATACAAACTCATAACAAATACAAACTGACAGCAAATACAAACTGACAACAAATACAAACTCATAACCCATACAAACTCATAACAAATACAAACTCACAGCAAATACAAACTCATACGCATTAATTTTTTTTATGCATTTCAATGATGAGGTCATCACACAATGATGAGGTCATCATCCGTGAATACAACTACACAATCTCTAAGTTATATCATCACTACAAATATAGCGATATATAGTTTACAATTTGTGTACTTAGTCACTGATGATGATGATGATAATGATGACACCTTTGTTATTGAAACGTTTTTAACATAATAAATTACTGACTTTCAGTTACTGTTGATATCTTAAAATATAATTGCCGCTAACTTATTAAAACACGGTAGAGCTTTGTTGACAGCACTAGGCTGTATTACCCTGTTAAAGCTGAAGCGAAACGTTTGACAGGTCTCGTATTGATATTTTGTTTTTTATTCTGTTATCGACGTCAAATGGAATTGAAATTTTGTTATCAAATGATTAGCTCTGAAGTGCAATGTCAGTATTCTCCTCTTCCATAACTGGCATTGGGTTAGGGGAGGAAATTTCTTGAAAATTAAATTTCCCGTCTAACTTATCTCCCTGCCCTTTCCTTTATTCCTACTCTTTCTTCCCTTCTGCAAATGGACTTTGACAATATTGTGTACAATATTATATTTTGCAATATTCAAATCAAAATAATTATACCATTCATAAATTTTATTTAAAATAATAAAACTGTATTTTTAAAATAATCTTCAAAATGAGTGAAGTAAATAACATACATTTTTTTGGTCTAAATTTAAAAAATCACACATTAACCAACACGAAAATATGTAGCTAGTAAAAAAAGCTACTAATAGGCGATTTCTAATGTTTTCCACTATAATATAAAACTAAAATTGTTGCTTTAACAATAACATAAATGCTGCGTCGATCGTTATGTGTAATATAGCCTACGAGTAAAAAAGATCTGAAAATATATCGAAATTGAAAATTATAAAATTTAAAAACGTAAACAAAAAATATCAATGGACTGTTTTTCAGATCCGAACACTTTTAATTATTTCGTATAAATAAAGGTCCTCTAACAACAAGTTCAGTAAAAACCAAGAACAAAGTAAAAGCGAAAGCTAGAAAATGTTATTCTTTGATGGCCTAGCTCCTCTCTATAGTCTCGAGGAGCCTAAAGGTGAGACAAACTGCACATTTCCGGAAGTGTGCTCGGCTCCTCTCCATAGTCTCGTACTTGCAAGCTTAAAGATGGAGCATCAAGCACACTTCCGGAAGAGGGCTCTGCTCCTCTCCATAGTCTCGTACTTGCAAGCTTAAAGATGAAGCAACAAGCACACTTCCGGAAGAGGGCTCGGCTCCTCCACATAGACTCGTACTTCCAAGCTTAATGATGGAGCAACAAGTACACTTCCGGAAGAGGGCTCTGCTCCTCTCCATACTCTCGTACTTGCAAGCTTAAAGATGAAGCAACAAGCACACTTCCGGAAGAGGGCTCGGCTCCTCCACATAGACTCGTACTTCCAAGCTTAATGATGGAGCAACAAGCACACTTCCGGAAGAGGGCTCGGCTCCTCCACATAGACTCGGATTTGCAAGCTTAAAGATGGAGCGACAAGCACACTTCCGGAAGAGGGCTCGGCTCCTCCACATAGACTCGGATTTGCAAGCTTAAAGATGGCGCAACACGCACACTTCCGGAAGAGGGCTCGGCTCCTCCACATAGACTCGGACTTGCAAGCTTAAAGATGGCGCAACACGCACACTTCCGGAAGAGGGTTTATCTCCTCTCCATTGACTCGTATTTGCAAGCTTAAAGATGGAACTACAAGCACAATTCCGGTAGAGCGTTTTGCTCCTCTCCCTAGACCCGTGCTTGCAAGCTTAAAGATGGAGTAAAAAGCACACTTCTGGAAGAGGGCTCGGCTCCTCTCTATAGACTCGTACTTCCAAGCTTAATGATGGAGCAACAAACACACTTCCGGAAGAGGGCTCGGCTCCTCTCCATAGGCTCGTACTTGCAAGCTTAAAGATTGAGCAACATGCTCACTTCCGGAAGATGGCTCGGCTCTTCTCCATACACTCGTACTTGCAAGCTCAAAGATGGAGCAACAAGAACACTTCCAGAAGAGGGCTCGGCTCCTCTCCATAGACTCGTACTTGCAAGCTCAAAGACGGAGCAACAAGCACACTTCCGGAATAGAGCTTATCCTCTCCATAGACCCGTACTTGCAAGCTTAAAGATGGAGCAACAAACACACTTCCGGAAGAGGGCTCGGCAAAACAAACAAGTACGATTTTTATTCCAACCAAGACAACCCTTGGGTAAATCGTTACAAAACTTTGCACTCTTTTCATTAACACAGCTAGCATCTTCAGCTGTAAATCTCTGATAATGCCAACTGTTTTAACTACGCTCAAATGTACTGCATCCACTTTCTTTGCAATTAAGGGTTTCGTGTGACCAACTGTCATCATCAAATTAACTAGAGAAGATGTTTTGTGAACACAGGAGAGTTCAAAGTTCTACCAGTTAGACACCTAGCCTTAAGGAGGTAACAGACATGCAGCATCTAGCGGTGGGGTCAGTACGATGTAACCCCCTACTCACTAAACATTGTGAACTTTATGCATTAAGTTCTTTAATAATTTTATTTCAACCTTATATAATTTTAATATTGTACAACCTAAGAAACCAGTTAAACGATTTTAAAATCATTGGATTTAGTAACAATTTAATCGAAAAAAATGATACAATTACATTTTTATTTCAAAACGTCTTCATTCTAAATAAAACACAAAGCAAGTTAAAACTTGTTGAAGAGTGGAGATGTTAAAAAAATAATGATTTTGAGATTATATTAAAGTAATAATTGAATTTAAAAGTTAAGAGGAATAAAAAGTGTTTTAAATGTTTATAAGAAGTTAAGGGATTATAAATAAATTAGTAAATAGGTGATAAATATAAATTAATGTTTAGTTTGTTTTTTTTAATATATTTAGGAAAGGTAATGTAATCATATTAAATGTTTATTATAAGATGAGGTGTAATAAATATGTCATCTTAAAAGGGGGTGATAAAATATTCAAAATGATATAATAGAAACTATTAATCAGTTATTAGACGAAATGAGGGAGGTTTTAATAGCTAAGATGGAGAAATTATTGCATACTGGAATAGCATAAGGGCACGTATAAATTAATTTTAAACTTACAGGTAATAGGCCTAATAGCCTAGGATTTACAGTTTTGTTCAGAACAAAATATAACACAAAAGCAGAAGAATTCGTAGAATTTTTCACAAGAAAATAAAATATAAATAATTCAAATAAATATAAATTGTGAAAAATTATGTTATAGAGATAAAAATTTTTTTATTCCATTTGAGGATTTATTAAATACGTTCTTACAAACATGGTGCAATATGAAAGATTAGCGTATCTCATGTTACACTTTTTATTTGAAATATTTTGTATTTATAACCCAATTAGTAAAATACACATAACAGCTCACAAAGGATTTGCATTATTAGGTAATCCCAACCAAATAGTATGCAAGAAAAACTTTAAATTAATAAACAAAGGTAATATGCTAGCATATAAACATTTTAATATACACACAAATCCGTTTTTAAATACGGATTAAATTCCTAATTTCTTTTATTATTAAACACATCTATGACGAAAGACTCTGAATACGTAGAAATTACTGAGTGAGGGTCAGCATTATCAACTTCCCTTTCCCAGTAATTACTTTTGCTCCTCTGGTAAACATCGCACGCCACGAGGAAAGTAATTTTGTTATATGTGGTAATGATTGTAAGCAAAGAATATAAAAGTGAAGTTACGTGGGTAGCTGTCTGCAGTAAACGATGGTGGTTCATATTTAGGTATAAAGACAAATACATTTAAGGTGGAAACGGCTCTTACAGCAATAAATAGGGATATATTTTCAAAAACATATACTTTTTTGGAAACCATGAGTTATCCAAACAAGGAGAGTAAAAGCACATTAGGAAAGGGAAAACACTTAGACACACACACACACACACACACCTACACGCACACAAAGAAACACACACACACACACACACACACACACACACACACACACACACACACACATACACACACACACACACACACACAAAGACACACATACACACACACACACACACACACACACAAAGACACACATACACACACACACACAAAGACACACATACACACACACACACACACACACACACACACACACACACACACACACACACACACCTACAAGCACACAAAGACAACACACGCGCGCGCGCGCGCGCACACACACACACACACACACACACACACACACACATACACACACACACACACAAAGACACACACACACACACACACACACACACACACAGTTACACACACACACACACACACACACAAAGACACACATACACACACACACACACACACAAACTCGCCACATTAGTGGAGAGTACTGCAAAAATAAAATATGCAGGGCGGACAGCTAAGACCAGATAAGGGAGGTACCCTAAAAATAAACCAATTATGGAAGGATGGCGGATGAAAAACAACTACTACCCCAAGTGGGCACCGGTAATACCGGGAATCCCACCAGTGGTTCCGACCTGGTGCAAGCCCGGGTGACCGCTGCAGGCTCCGCATATTTTGGGGGGAGCCAATCATCCATTCAAGGAAATACTGCAGGATTGGACCACTTGGATCCTGTAGCACAAAATACTACAAGCGATGTAGAAGAGGAAATGTGGCGGAAACACCAGGAAGCCATTACTGAGCTTCTGAAGCTGTTACGCGATAGAGAGAAGAGGACAGTGAATAACGCTACACGTTCCCTTGCAAACAAGGTACAGGAATCCTTTAAACGAATCCTGCGGCAAAGGACCCAAAAGGCAGCCATGAAAACTACAGAGTTGTGGGCAATAAATCAACAGGGAGATGCGAGAAGGGAACTGTTCAAAACACCAGTAGGGGAAAGAACGATCGGTGGACGGCTCCTGGGTCAACCAACTATCGATATCCTAGCGGATAATAGTACAGCCAAAAAGAGGAAGCAGTGCTCCCCGCTTATGGCAGACCCTAACAGAGTTACCAAGAAGGCGTCTATGATAGAAAAAGCGCAACAGGTGGCTGGACAGACACACATGAATGAGCAACAACAGAAGGAGTGGAAATCAAAGAAGGAACACGAAGAAGAGCAATGGAAGCAGGCTACGGGAAAGAAAAGAGAAACGGACATTACCTGGGGTCCTTCTCATCAGCGCATAAAACGACGATTCATACGCCGACATTCTAAAGAAGGTGAAGGAAGGTCTCCAAGGGAATGAACTGGAGGGCAATATCGACAAGGTCAGAAGGACAAGGAACGACCAATTGCTGATAGTCCTCAGCAGAGAAAACGGAGATAAGTTGGAACCCCTCCAAAGAAGGATGACTGAAGTACTTGGGGATAAGGCAGTGGTAACTGGAAAGTACCATGAAGTGGAGCTCCTAATTAGGGACATTGAAGAGACAACCACTAAATCAGAAATCAAAGCAGCCCTTCAAAAAGTAGCAGGTAGCGAGTGCACAATTGTGGATAGCTCCATAAGAGCTCTGCGACCGGCCTACAGGGGAACCCTAACTGCTTCTGTCAGACTGCCAGTTGAGGTGGCTCGTAGCGTCCTAGGCGAAAAGGGCAGAATCCGAATAGGACTGGTCAATTGCTCTGTGAAGGAGGTAAGAAGGCCGTTAAAGTGCTTAAAGTGCTGGAACTCAGGACATATGGCTGGATACTGCACGAGCCAAATCGACAGATCCAGCCTTTGCCTCAAGTGTAGCCAGGTGGGCCATAAAATCGCCGACTGTCCGAATGAACCGTGCTGTCCCCTATCCTCGGAGGGAGAAAGAAATTCCGACCACATAGCGGGTAGCTATAAGTGCACTCTCTTCCATGAGAAGAACGAGGGTAAACCCGGCAGCCGAAAATGAGAATATTACAGCATAATCTGAACCATTGTGAGGCCACACACGATATACTGACCCAACTGGTCAGAGAGATGAAAATTGACCTAGTGACTATGGTGGACCCGTAGGCCTACACTAGGCTCAAAACACAAGCATGGATTACCGATGCCACGGGAAAGGCTGCTATATGGTCGTGCAATGACCGCTCCTTTGAAGACCAGCCAGATAGCACCCAAAGAGGATATGTGAGGGCTAAGCTTGGAAGAGTGCATTTTTATAGCATATATGCTCCGCCCAGCCTAAACACCAGTGAATTTACGGACCTGCTTGACAGGCTAGTAAAGGATGTCAAGGAACACTCCCCCAGTGTGATAGCTGGTGATTTTAATGCCTGGGTATTGGAGTGGGGCAGCAAGAAAACGAATGAAAGAAGAAATAAAACGCTCCAGGCGATGTCCTTCTTGGACATGGTCCTCCTGAATACCGGAACCCTCCCGACATTTGAGAGGAATAGTGGAAGCTCGATCGTTGATCTTACATGGGCTAGCCCCAGCTTGACCGGGGGGGGGGCAATGCCTGGACGGTACATGATATTTTCAATATGAGCGACCATCGGGTCATCAGCTTTGAAGTGATGGGGGAACAGGTTAAGAAGGGGCCCTCACGTAAAAGGACGAACCTTAAAGGATGGAACGCTAGTAAATTCGATGCTGAGCTATTCCAAGTGGCCTTCAATAGCGAAGCCATTACAGCAAATGATGCACAGAATGAGGTGAAGGAAGTAATGTGCAGAGTTGCCGCTGCATGTGACGCCACAATGACGCGAAAGCGTCCGAGAAATGATCACCCTCCCATGTATTGGTGGAATAATGACATCGCCAACAGTCGCCAGGAGGCCATCCGAGCAAGAAGAAGCGTCACTAGAGGCAGGAAAAAACCGAACTATAGCGACCGGAAGGAATCCTATAAAGCTGCGCGGCTCAAACTGGTTAAGGCCATCAAAAGCAGTAAGGCACACTGCTGGCAAGAACTAGTGGAACAGGTAGAAGGTGACCCATGGGGCAGACCATATAAAGTGGTTATTAAAAGAGTAAAACCTCAATCACAGGCCTCACCCACCTGTCCGATTCTATTGGGGAGGATTGTCACGGACCTCTTCCCGCGACAACAACAGCTACAGATAGGTAACTTCTGCACTGACGAGCCGGTCCCACCGATAACATTAGAGGAGCTAATGTCTGCGAGCTCAAGATTGAGAAACAATAAGGCACCAGGACCCGACGGTATCCCGAACATTGCCCTGAAAAGAGCCATAAATATAGCGCCAGGGATGTCCCTACATATTTACAATAGATGCGTACAGGAAGGGCACTTTCCTACCAAATGGAAGCTGCAGAGACTTGTCCTTTTGTCAAAAGGAAAAAAGCCACCGGACGAACCATCATCATATCGTCCACTCTGTATGCTTGACTCGGCGGGAAAGATTCTTGAGCGGATTATGTATACAATAATAGAGGAAATAGTTGAAAAGCATCTGTCAGATAGTCAGTATGGTTTTCGCAGAGGAAGGTCAACGGCTGATGCGATTAACATGGTAGTTAGCACAGCAAAGGATGCGACTACAGGAGACAGATGGACTGATGGTGAGAAAAAATACTGCGCAGTAGTCACTCTGGATATGCAAAATGCATTCAACTCTGCAAGGTGGGGTAGAATAGTGGAAACACTGGACC
This sequence comes from Prosapia bicincta, assembly GCA_036971475.1. NCBI lineage: Eukaryota > Metazoa > Arthropoda > Insecta > Hemiptera > Cercopidae > Prosapia > Prosapia bicincta. Next base: position 87,607,746 of record JBAIZL010000006.1, on the reverse strand, counting down.
AGTTCGATGTCCCTAAGTACATGCAGAAGTTGGTGGCCAGCTACTTCACTGACCGACTTCTGCAATATGACACAGATGAGGGACAAAAAATGTATAAAGTTAGTGGAGGAGTGCCACAGGGCTCGGTCCTGGGACCGCTCTTGTGGAATGTAATGTACAACGGTCTCCTTGAAGTGAAGATCCCGAGAATGGTATCGCAGGTCGCGTTTGCAGACGATGTCGCCCTGGTGATTGTGGGAAAATTCCTGGAGGACATACAAAACCTGTTTAACGAAACATTCAGGAAATATGCCGACTGGATGAGGGAAGCAGGACTCAAGATGGCAATGCATAAGACAGAGGTAGTGCTCATAACTAGCAGGAAGAAATGGGAAACAATTACACTGCAAGTTGGGGAGCATGTGGTTGAGTCCAAGGCGTCAGTACGATACTTAGGAGTAATGATAGATGCACGTCTCAACTTCAAGGATCAAGTAGTGCATGCCAGCTCCAGGGCGGCAGCAGTTGGAGGAGCATTATCCCGCATCATGCCGAATGTGGGTGGTTCTAAACCAAGAAGACGAGCGCTCCTTGGGTCAGTTGTGACATCAATACTGACCTATGGTATTGCCATTTGGGCAAAGGCACTAGAGCTACAGGAATGCCAAAGAAGAATATACCCAGTTGGCCAGCAAATGGCATTAAGGATCACCAGCTCGTTTAGGACTGTCTCTAGGGACGCTGCTCACGTGATCTCGGGACCACCGCCGATCGAGATTATTGCAGAGGAATATAGGAGACGGTATCGGCGAAGAACCCGAGAACCGGTGGAGGCAAAAGATTCCAGAACAAGGGAAAGGGAGAAGAGTCTACAACGATGGCAAGTGGAGTGGGATGGTTCTGAAAGGGGCAGGTGGACCCACCAGCTCATCCCACGGATAGCGGAATGGACCAACCGTCAGCACGGTGATCCCAACTACTACCTGACGCAGCTACTTACTGGACATGGATGCTTTCGACAATACTTATATAAGTATAAGCAAGAGGACTCACCGAATTGCCCAGTATGTCATGGAGCAGAAGAGGACGCGAGGCATGTGTTCTTCACATGTCCAAGATTTGACCCACAGCGAAGAGAATTCGAAAGGCTAACCAACGTGGCGATTACGCCAGAAAATTTAGTAGAGCAAATGCTCGCATCAGAAGCTATATGGAACGCCACAACGGACTTCACCAGAGAAGTGATTACAGAACTGCGGAAGGAAGAAAAGAAAAGGAAAGTACACCCAGCTAATAGTTAGTGGGGGACGTAGGGAAGGAAAAAGATGGGAGAGCGTAAGCGCTAATGCCCCCCCTTGAAGTAGTGCCTAGCGGCGGTCCCGCGGGGAATTAAGGCTTTTGGAAAGAGGAGAAGGGGGGTTTTTTAGTCGGTAGGCGTCTCGGCTCCATACTGAGATGAATCCGACACTACCCATAACATCGGGTGTCTTTTGAAGATCTTTCCCCCACCTCCTTAAAAAAACACACACACACACACACACACACACACACTGTAATGGGTTGAAATGTCCCGTCACAACTCAATAAAAAATTGAAATAATCTTAATTTATAAAATATAATTTAACTAAAATATCCAAGCCATGAATATTGATCAATAAGTGTATAATTCTAAAATAAATTGTAATTGTACAAATGACTTCGGGAAATGTAACGCAACTACGGCTAAACCCCTCTGATCAAGAGGGGGGGGGTTGCAAAGTCCAAGTAACGAGACAGAGCCGATGACGTCGAATAAAGGAGTTGCTGATTTGAACTTTGGTTAAAAGATATCGCTGTCTGTCAAAATCAGCTGTGAAGATAGCGTCGCGATATCAGTGAAATTCAAACAGTTATATGTCAGAAGGCAAAACAACATTAAAACTTCACTTGTAACATAAATTAATAATTGTTAATTATAAGTAGTTTATAAATATTAATGAAAACAATCATAGAATAAATACACAAAATCAAAAGGCATGTAAATCAAGTAAATAAAGCATTATTTATTGAGTGGTTTATTGGTATTCAAAATAATAAAATTAATTAAGAGAAATACAGTAACATGTAGAAAAATTGACTTGCATCGTGAGTGCAAAGAAACAAGTCAAGTGAGTGGTAAATTGAAATACTAAAATGAAGTGTTGTTTGAGTTTCGGGTGTAAGGACTCCAATGGACACAGAAAAATCTTGTAATAAGTTAAGGATTTTTGTAAGTAGTATTAAATTTAATTTGGGATCAAGATCCCATATACATGCAATTGCATGGAGGTTGTAAGGAGTTGAAATGTCCTGTCACAATTCAATAAAAAATTGAAATAATCTCAATTTATAAAATATAATTTAACTAAAATTTCCAAGCCATGAATATTGATTATTAAGTGTATAATTCTAAAATAAATTGTAATTGTGAAAAAACATGACTTCGGGAGTGTTTTGTGTGCTACGTAAAATTCAGGTTTCTACAATATTTTAAATAAACAGTTAAGACAAGAAAAAACGGCAAATTCAAGTCAGACAAGCAAAGCGAGGCGCTCTCTCGTAATTAGGTCACTGACCAGAAAGGTCATAGTTTCTGTTAAATTAGCAAAAATACCAAAATGGATATCTAGAGCATAAACTCGAGGCCGCGGAGTGCGGGAATAATGTAGTATGTCTTAATTTATGTCTAGTGAAAACTAGACATCGAAATATGAAAAACCACGGTTAAAGTTTCATTTGTCAAGAAACTGACTTCGCCGAATTTGTCCGTTCCTGCTTCCTGGATGAACCGAATTCCAGACGAGAAGAACTACCAGTCTGGAAGCATAAAGTCATCTCCTAGGACCTTGGGAAGTATCATGGAAAGTGCGATATTTGGGCAAGTCATGATTTCTATACAAATTTAGTAATTAAATAAAATTTGATCTTGAAATACGTTCCAAAGATTCAAAGATTCAAATAAATGCTTTAAACGTGTAAAACTATAAATAATGGCTTTATTTCCTTGAAAATTAAATTAAAAAATTGGAAATAACAAAATTATTTAGTTATAAAAATGGTTATGTAAAATGTTCAAATGTTTGCAAATAGAGAAATAGTAAAGCATATGGAAAAAGATAGAAAGAATATTAGGCATATTGATAAAATAAATTCATCCATAATATCTAAGGAAATGCAGTAAAGTTTGTTACAACCAGTAGTTAAATAAACTGGGAAAAAATATTTATCAATATTTAACTTGTAGAAAAATATAAATAATTTCCCAACCAGAAATTATTAAACAAAATCAATCACAAATTATTTAGTATTTTCTGAATGAGTGATAAAACCTGAAAATTAGTTTTAATTAAAATATTCCAATTTATATATATAAATTCATAAGCTTGTAAGAATATATTAAATTTATTTCAGTTACAAATTTCTTTATTATTAAATGCAGTTTCCAACAACAGCCAAAAGAGTAATTTTTATTGAATTAATCCTGTGTACAAAAATAATACGTTTAATTATTTCCCAACTAGTAAATTATAATAGTAAATTAATAAAATCAATACAATTATTAAAATCCAGCCTATTAGAGTCAATCATATTTATTTAATAATAAATAGCTAGAAATCAATGTGCAACCTAAAGATAATCGAGCAACCCATCCAGAGAAATTAATTAAATTAAATTCTAAATTATGAGCTAGCTTAAGGACTAGTTGGTATTCCTTTAAAGCCCATGAGTTGATACTCACTGGCAGGTTTTACCATATGAAACACAGGACCTCTTTTAGGAGGATATGGTAAGACTCTATCTTGCACGGACCTCACTAAAGCAGGAGCATGGTGGAGAGATGTCTTCAAAGCATGGTAAGGCAAATTTATGATGTGATAAATTTTATGTGTTTTCAGCTGACATAAGTTAGACCATATGACAGATCACTGACCTTACCATGACTTTAAATACACTTTATAGACAACGTTCCCAGGGTATACTTATTAGAGGGGATTTTCAATACTTGCTCATGTAACTCGGTGGTAGGCAACTTTCGACAGGTTGAAGGTTGACGAGGGGGGAAGCACCGTTGCAGATATGGTAATTATAAAATACATAAACCCAAATAAGTACCCAAATAAGGGTAATTAGGAAATAATATATGTAAAGTCAACGAGAATAACAATGATACGCAGGGAGTAAAGCCGTTAAACAATAAATATTTAAACAAAAATTAAAGAAATAAATGAATCAACAAAATAAATAAATGCATTTTAGTTATGAGAGCAAACAACATCCTAAGACATTACTACAACCCACACACACACACACACACACACACACACACACACACACACACACACACACACACACTCACACTCACACACACACACACACACACACACACACACACACACACACACACTCACACTCACACACACACACACAGACAAACTAACTCACACATACACACACATACACACACACACACACAAACTCTATCTCTTACACACACACACACACACACACACACAAACTCTCTCTCTTTCACACACACACACACACACACACACACACAAACTCTATCTCTTACACACACACACACACACAAACTCTCTCTCTTTTACACACACACACACACACACACACACAAACTCTCTCTCTTTCACACATACACACACACACACACACTCCACACACACACACACACACACACACATACATACAACACACACACACACACACACACACACACACACACTCCACACCCACACACACACACACACATACATACAACACACATACACACACACACACACACACACACTCCACACGCACACACACACACACACACACACACACACACACACACACATACATACAACACACACACGCGCGAGCGCGCAAGCTAGTCTACTAAAATAAAAATAAAAATTTTAAATTTAAAGAAATTTAAAGATGTTTTGAAATTATGAAAAACAATAATATATAATTTTTCGAAAATTATGTTTTTAAAATTTAATTGTAATAAATTAAGTTTTTAAACAGAAAAAAATGTTTAAGTCGAATTAATCTAAATTTTTGTAAGATAAAGACAACAATATCAATAAAAAGTCTTTTTTACGAAAATAATAATCATAACGCAACATGAAAAGTGTTTAAATGGATATAAGTAGATGAAGTGTGAGGAAAGTTTAAGACTTGTACCACAAGTTCAATGACATTCTATTTTAAAATGATTAACTAAAAGTAACAAAACTGTGATGAGTTTTCCAATAATGTTATTAACTCACGTAGTACATGAAATAATAGTAGGTTACTTCGTTATTTGATCAGTATGAGGTTCAGTGGAGAAGGCGAAGGGCAAAGTCCAATGGCATTACCACTTGTAAAAATATAACAGATCATGGTCGGATAGCCATTGTGGGTGTGTCCTTGTAGGCGCGCATGCGTGAAGATCTTGTAAATATAAAGGTAAAGATGTATGTTTCCAGTTCAATTACAGTGTGAATAGGTTTGTGAGGTCTCACCCGATGTTGTGTGGAGAGTGGTACTGTGTGTCCCCACATGCAAATGTGGGGTGGGATAGTGTTTGGGTATGATAAGAGATTATAGAACCCTCTACAATGATTCAACTCATGACAGGTGGAGTGATCTCGTTGGGTCTGAAGTAGGAAAGAAAGTTTATTATAAGAAGCGAGCATATTTCATTAGAGAGGTAGGGGTGTGTAAATTTGGTAATTAAAAGAGTTAGAAGGGATGTTGTCATGCAACGTTTTCAGGAAGGGTGAGACAATTCGAGCAAAGAGAAAGAGATAATTTTCGGTGGCGGGGTTTTGTATAACAAGGATTAAAAAAATATATGGGTACACTCTGGCTATAATTTGAATCAGTCTGTGAGGTGAATAGATGTTTTTAGCAAGAATAAAAAGGCTCGATTTGTAGGTTACGTAAATATGGTACGATTGAAACTAATATGCATGTTCTATTTGACTGCCCTATATGAGAGGTGCTATGATGGGAGCCTTCAGGGATATTTAGGGAAGTTGGGGTAAGGTTAAAGGATGAAGTGGGTGATTAGGAGGATTTTAGGGTTTTCGAGAGTTAAAAGAAAACTTTTAACTTAGAGGGAAAGTGATGAAGGGATGTGAAGTTAATCTGGTGAATCCGTGAGTACGGATGGTGACTGAAGTCATTGCAAGACCAGGGGATCCGGGACGTGGGGTATCCTAGGCTGTCAACCGGCTGGTGACCAGTCAACGCGGACTTCTTATAGGGGTCGCAATCATACTTGTATCACAGGATAGTGAGAGCTTATCCGGCTGCGGATTTACGAGCAGAGGGAAGGTGCCAAACGGTAGGGGAGGATCTGGTTAGTAGAGAGATGCCTTCAAAGTTCGTCTGTGCAAAGTCGGTTGAGAATAGAGCGATCAACCCTTCTTAGTATGATGCACGCTATGTAACTACACCTATCGCTAAGCCCATATCTTGTGGTGACTCCTGAACTAAGTCCTCTCTTGTTTCATCTGGTTTCGTAGGCGAGCCTATTTATTTTACCTAAAAGTCTATCTGAACAAACTTCCTTCCTTCTTTCTGTTTCATTTCAGAATAACTGGAGGTGGTTCAGTCAAGTCACTGAGATCAATAATATGAGGGTAAGCTGAGCTACCAGCTCTGACGAAGAGTTTATCTGGGAAGGAATGGTCAAACTCCTGAAGGATTAGGCGGATCGTGATGTTGGAGGGAACCTCCGATATTACATATCCTATTTGTTATAAGAGTAACCTATAACTTTGAATAACATGTGTAAAATAGACTCTGAAATTATATATCGAGAAAAAAATTAGGTTGACGCTTAAAGTATTGAATAGATTCGGCGGTATTCAGAACGTTTATACCGCAAAAGATCCTAGCTGCAGATATTGTTGTAATACACAGTGGCTTTCAGAGTACGCAACATTAGGTGCTTTTTCAATTTTACATTTTCCCGAAAACGTACAAATTGGAAATGATCCAGCCCACTTCAATTCACGTCAGACTTTGCACACGGAATCGATAAGTCATCAATGTTGGACTTTTCATGCTGAATGCACAATATTACCTCTAAGCTTAGCGCATATAAAACTCTATCTCCAGAGCGAAATACAACCGTCTATGGGCTATAATAATACCAAATTCAAAATCACTTATTTATTTCTTAAAACTATATTTATTATTATATTTGTTTGTTTATTTAGTTTCTATTTCGAATTGTAATTATTTTTATGTGATTGTATTTGAAAGGTGTGGGATATCTCTTTTAATATTTACACTGATATAATCGACGACCGTCTTTTTTGTTCAAACTATTCAGTTGCATATCTTCTAAACGTAAATAGAACTTATCAAACAAATAATCGATACTGAAATTGTAAATGCCTGTTTAAAATCAATTAGTCGAAATGGTTAATACAAGTGTTCTAAACTTCAGTTACAAAAATATAGGTCTATTACCGAGTAATACACTTCTAACCTGAGTTTATATGGTAGACTTTACTCGCACAAATATTATTTTCTAATTTAAATTAAGAAAAGGAAATTATTGTAAATGAAGCTTTAACTATTTTTAAATACAATTGTTAACATTTCAACAAATGCGTGCAATACACGATATTTCCTCTCATGCTTTGATTGCTTTCTATATATTTCAGTAACGATCAACAAATACGTTTGTGTTAAAACGGACAAAGGCCGTATTAATGGGAAAATAATTTCGTTTCGTACGAAATAAAATTATTACGCTCTACCCATGTATAAATGTTTGCACAGCTGCAGGGCTACACGCGGCATGACTTGTTTATTGAAATAAGCAAGAGTGAAGCCTAGCGAACGTTCCAACGTTATATTTTGTTATTTAATTTTAAATTTAATTTTCTCTGTAGCTTTCTAGAGAGTTTACTGTGTAATAATATAAATTTTCAGAAGTCACCCAAGTTTTAATAATGAGAATAATTAGAAAAAATAATATGGTTAAATTATAAATGGCAAGGCACAATGTAGAGGTTCGATAAACTAGAACGAGGGGTTGTACGAAACATCCATTTGTGCGAGAACATGTAAAACATATTGTAGTTGCAGCATATTACGAATAGTGAAACCACAAACATGGACGCTGCATCAGCTGTTCCAGCTTTGGATAGACACGAGATCTCACATGTCAATGCATTATTGGAAATTGTAATCAGCTCCGATATTGCAAACGTTATTCTACGTTCATACATTTTTTTAAACTGGTTTTCAATAAAAGTTACAAAATCTGTATTATAGGCTACCAATTATTTAAAAACAAAAAATTCTAAATTCTTGTAATAGAAAAATGAATTTTATTTATTTTTTTCAGATCTTTTTATCCAAGAAATTTATTCCAAATATAACCAAAGGAATGGCAAATTGTTAACCAGCTACAGTATAAATAGAAAATTGGTGGTGGTTTTATATTGTTAAATAGTCACAAGTTAAAACGTCATAAGTTAAGATATTTAAACATTTCAAATTTTAAGAAAATGTAGAAATAAAATTCAAAAATCAATTAAAATGTATTTAATGCAAAAATAATTGCTTATTAGAAAAGAAATGTAAAATGAGTTAAACTTACAGAAAAAGTAAACATCGTGTAATAGAATTGATTTTAAGTAAAATTTCAAATTTAGATAATTAAACAATTTATAACAAGCAGTGATTGAATTTATTAAAACCATTCTGTGGTGAAATTAATTAAATAAAATTCATAGAATTTTTGCAATTAATAAAAAGATTAGATATTAATTAAATCACATAGAATTAAGAAAAAGTTTTTAGAAATAATTTTAACCAAGGTATAAGATATAAATTAACTCTTGAGTAAGGTAAAAATCCTTGTGGTTGGTTTTTCAAAACACAGTCTAGGGATTTATTCACTGGCAGATCGAGCTCGACACACCACAGGTACCAGGAACTGGTAAGTCGGGTGAGATCATATTTTGACCGCGGTCGGACTGGAGCGTGACGGCTCCCACTGAGGAACGCGTGTTTCGGGGGAAAGGAAATTTCTCCACTCAAAGGGTGCGAGCAGAACACAAAGAGTGTGATGTTCAGGCCGCGGCAGTGTATACATATATATATATATATATATATATATATATATATATATATATATATATATATATATATATATATATATACGAGTATATATCACTTCCACTATATGTACTTAAACAAGAGTGTTGAAACGTTTCTAAAATTAGAGAGAGAGAGAGAGAAAAAGAGAGACCTATTTACATATTGTTACGGCACTATTACCTTGCAATCACTCATACTTTATTGTACTTGAATAAGAATGTTTCTTGATATATTTACTAGTCGACTTTCGACAGCTTTGTTACAGTGGTTTCATTTTGAAACATTAGAAGTTTTCTAATTAATTAAATCTCGTCTAATATATTACTTGGTTTCTTGTAATCTATCTAGGTTGATCTGTTTATTTTCAATCGACTAAATAAGAAGGAATGGTTTTATCAATAAACATAGGACATAAATTTATATTTTAAAAATAATTAACCACATGGTTTTAAAATAGAATTATTTGATGTTGCATAAATACTTTGAATGTATAAAAGTAGGACTTATATTGTTTTTAATTAACTCTTTATATAATTCTTTTTAAAATTTGTTTTTAAAAATGGGAAATAAGTAATTCATGAAATGAAATAAATAATCTACGAATTATTTTTAAAATTATCATAAATCTTTTTGTTTTTATGCAAAGTAAAGTTTCACATCTCTCGAACTCCTGCACTGTAAAATAATTGCTTATCAGTGAAATTCCAGTCGCGAAGTCACAGATGGGCTTAGAACTTTTACGGCATTATTTGACTGCACCCTATTCTATAGATTTCTATGGAAAGCCATTTTAAATAGTCCTATACCTCTATTGTTCCCTATAGAAGTCAATTGAATTTGGCAGCTACAACATAGTCCATTTATCAACGACTAACTCGCCCCAGAGAAAATGGATTTAACTGGAATATTTTGCCCACTTGAACAGCAAGGAAATTTACAAGCAAGATATTTTCCTTTATTCTATTTTGAATTATTTTTTTTATATCCTTACACGCGCTTTCATTAAGTTGTGTTGTGGAAAATAGCATAAAGATGTTAATTACAAAACATATTTTTTGTGGTATATTGATTATACCATTGTTAATATTGGTGAAATATACTGCAAGCGTCCATTTCAGCTTCAACACAGTAGCTGCAGGGTACCTGTTTACAGCTGTCAAATATCGTTTTTAAACCTACTAAGCTGTCTTGTAGTATAGAGGCGTGCGATGCAGTCACTGTTCCAGCCGCATACTCTATATTGTAGCAGTGAATCCAGTACAGAAACGTGCTCGATACCAATCGTAGCAATAGAAGATCAGGTGAACGTTGGACCAAGCCGTGAGGAGAAATCAACCTTAAATGTTTGGGAAAGGCAAAAAAGAATACAGCCCCACAAATGGGAGAACTATAAGCAAACAGCCCCCCCCCCCCGTCTAAAAACCCAAACCACACCATTGACTACGCTCCACTCTGTTAGGGAAAAATACAACATCGTGCTTGGAGATGCCGAAATACCCCCCCCCCCCCCCCGGTGGGAGAAACAGCCCGCTTCTCGCTAACCTCAGACCTACGCCTGGAAAACCACTCCCTTCCAAAACATATGTAATCGGACATCGAACTGAGGATAGCTGCGCTAGAGACGATCAACGTCAAATATCCAGAATCAAAGTGGCTCTGCATATACAGTGATGATTCACCCATGCTGGGAACAGGGAATACGGGAGTTAGATATGCCTCCAAGGCCTTCCAAAGCTTCATAGTAGTGGGGGATTTTCTCACGAAATATGACGGGGAGATCGCTGCAATACATGAGGCAGCAAAAACGTTAGAAGGCTTGGAACAGAACCAAAATGTTGTATTTATTAACTCTCCAACTTAATAGAAGGTGGCTGGACCTTACACCTGCAGTGGATCCTATGCCATGTTGGCGTGGAAGGGAAGGAAAAGGCCGATGTTCTCGCTAAGAACGGAACTGCACCCAGCAACCCCCTTGCGCTCAGTCCTACTCTTCTGCAAAGACCGCAATCAACCAAGCGCTAAACAACTGGATCAGAACATGAAACAGTCCAGCCAGCATAGGGCAGAATTGTGCTAGGTAAATGGACTCTCCTATACCCCCAAACACTTGCCTAGAAATGTAGCAGTAGCAGCGTTCAGAACTACCACTGGTCACGACTACCTGGCAGACCATCTGCACCACATCGGGTTGAGTGTAAATGCGACCTGTACGCTGTCCCAACACCCCAGGATGGACGCAGCCCTCCAACTCCAGTGCCCAGCTATAGCAGCCAACCCTATGGACAAAGCAGATAGACGCTCCCAAACTCCGAAGCTTGCCCAGAGAAGTATCAGTAGCCGCGTTCAGAATTACCAATGGTCACGTCTACTTGGCAGCTCATCTTCACCGCATCGGTTAAAGTGCAGATGCGCCCTGTACGCTGTCCCAACACCCCAGGATGGACGCAGCCCTCCTACTCCAGTATTCGGCTGTAGAAGCCAACCCTATTTACGAAGCAGACCGACTCTCCCATACCCCGAAACATGACTAGAGAAGTAGCAGTAGACGCGTTCAGAACTACCACTGGCCACGACTACCTGACAGCTCTTCTGCACCACATCGGGTCAAGCGCAGATGCGCTCTGTATGCTGTCCTAACACCCCAGTATAGACGCTGCCCTCCTACTCCAGTGTCCGGCCCTAGCAGTTAACTCTATGGACGAAGCAGACAGACTCTCCCATACCCCGAAACTTGCCTAAAGATGTAGCAGTAGTCGCTTTCAGAACTACCACTGGCCACGACTACCTGGGAACCCATCTGCACCGCATCGGGTTGAGCGCAGATGCGCCCTGCAGCTGTGCCAATAATCCATAGCACCGCATAGCACAGAGAAGTGTGTTACCCGCTACAACCCAGTATTAAGTCATTTGTAATATAACATAGAGAAGAGTGAAGCAAACAAATCGTGTCTTCTTTTGCCCTGAAATATTTTTCGTTCCTTTCTTTAGAGTAAAGCTAGAAAATCAGCCTCTTTGATAACAGATTCAGTTTTGTTCTTCATCAACGTGTTTCAATCACATTTTCACTTCTCACCCCCCCCCCCCTCCCAAGCACTTTGGTAATTGGAGCAGTTAATTTTTTTTTTAATCGCAAAATTTAGTATTTAACTATTTAAGAAAAATACCACAGCACTTGGACAGCGATTTCTTTTCTTTTATTTCTTTTTCCAAAGTTGATTACAGATATTTTACTTAACGACACTTGCCCTTTGCTATTGTTGCCCTCTTCTTCCCGATCAAACTAACTTCATTTTTTACTGTAATTACTCTGTCAAACGTTGTTGGCGTGTGCACTCTGAGGACTACGTTCTATTTTATTCCAATCCACAGTTTCTTTCTTTTCGCTCATTACCTTCAATTCGTAATAATTTTAGTTACTATGCACGGAAGCTCGTTGGCATGGTGTATATCTAACCACAATATTTGTAATGAGATATAAGAGTACACACGTCAACCAGTAAAGATTCACTTGGTGACAAGGGACCCTTTGTATACTTTTCTATTTTTATCGTCTTCTGATGTTTTGCTCAACATATCTTCCAAAAATTGTTAAAATTTTTTTTTTTTTTTTGAGTGATGGGTAGAAATGTTATATGTGAACAAATATTATCATACTAATTCTGTTTTTTTATTTCACCGTTTATTTGTTATTTTTATAATTGAATTTTTTACGTAATATATTTCTAATAATTTCATTGATGTTTTTATATTTTTTTTATATTTATTTTAAACAGTGTTTTAATTTTTTCCTAAAATAGCCATTTTTAATTTTTTTTAAATGTTATTGATTTAAAAGTTTTAGAAGGACTGGGAGGATTATAGTAGCTCAAGAAACCACCTTCGATTTTCAAAAAAAACATATCAATCAATTTGTATTACATTTAAACAGCTGTTTTATATGCCAAGATAATTAAAACAATAATTTAGTAACTCTGGAATTTAATTTCAGTTACACATTAAAAACATATTTTAGATAGGACCTCAAAAAAAGGAAGGTTAATATTTAGAAATATCAGTCGTAAATAAAGGGTTACAAAGTATAACTAT